>JAIUZE010013993.1:0-22669 GCA_022085475.1 Heliosperma pusillum
ACGCTAGTTTCCAAACTGATAGGGATGATTTAAAATCCCAATCCGGCTATGTCTTTATGTTGAATGGAGGAGCCGTTTGCTGGAAGAGCTCCAAGCAAAGCGTGACTGCGGATTCTACAACAGAAGCTGAGTACCTCGCGGCATCAGAGGCTGCAAATGAAAGCTGTGTGGATTCGGCAGTTCTTGGAAGGACTAGGAGTAGTCCCTACTGCCACAGATCCCATCACGATGTATTGTGATAACAGTGGGGCTATCTTTCAAGCAAAGGAGCCCAAGTCTAGTAACAAGTCTAGACATGTACGTAGGAAATACCATGTAATTAGAGATTACGTGGAGAGGAAGGAAATAGATGTATGTAAGGTTGGGACAGACGATAACATCGCTGATCCTCTAACCAAGCCTCTTACAAAGGCTAAACATGACAGTCATGTCGTCTCGATGGGATTAAGACGAGTTTCTGAATTCCTCTAGATTATGTGATATGTAATAATTGAAAGTTGTATCAATGTTTACATATATGATAATTGCATTCATTGTTCGAGTTTTATATGAACTCTTTTATTTAGTATTGACTAAATTTATTACTTTGTTTTGTCCGAATTGGTTATAATAAAGGTTGAACTCAATTCAAGTGAACATGATGAGCTTAGTAATTGTCCCTAGTCATTTGCATAAGGTGACGTCTCGAAATGACTAGATTGTAAGTCGATCGATGGTTGGTTCAGCACCATGGGGTCCTGGGGATGACTGATCGTTTACATAGACAGACTGTAGAGACACTCTGTCGGACAGTGACCATGATAGAGTCCCTTATCAAAATTGTTGAAGCCTGGTCGTGGCGGGGATTTCTATTATATTCCTATGAGTCGATTCTTTAGACTGGCGACCATTTACCTGAGTCAGTGTATTTTCCAATTGACTTTGGTTTTTGTCCTAGGTCGTGCCGTGAAAGGAGGCCGATGGGCATCTACTGGGTCATGGTGATTTGCATTATACAGTGTAAGTTGGGTCAACAGGAATTGTCCACCCACGTTGGGTATTAACATCTTCGGGCCACTCGAGGAGGAGTGACTGGAAATGCGTGGCCACGCTCGGAAGAGATCTATGGTAGATTTTCCGGTCAGACAGTTACTCTCCAGATCGAGAAAACCACTCAATTTATTTTTCCAATCGCAAGTGCGACCTGAAAGACACCTTGCGATGAGTGGGAGGATGTGACGCTAAAGTGACAAGAGAATTGGTAGCACCCAACTTGTCGAGACAAGTGGGAGATATTGTGGGAGTAGGAGTCCTCCGCAATAGTGTGGCTATATGCACAACTTGTATCGGACAAGTGGGAGATTGTTGGAGCAAGTGTCCTCCACAATAGTGCATTTATATTATAAATCTCATTTTGGAATATGAGTGGGATACCTCGTATTTTGATACTCCACGTCAGTTGATTAACGTAAATCGATACCGGTCAGCTGACTAGAGTTAGACGTTATTGTCGTATGACGGCGGTAATCAACTGACCCCTTTCGGTCACACCTATAGGATGAGACCCAAACAGAAATCTAATTATTTGTATACGATACATATTAATTAGTACTTTATATATATATTTGATATATGTTTAGTTACGAGAGTTAATTATTGGAAATTGAGGTACGAACTCATTCCGGATAAGTTTATTAGTCAATTATACGATAATTGACTGAATAAATTTTACTCTTATTTTAATACGATTAAATAAGATTTAATTTAATGATTAATAGTTAATTCATTAAATTAGTTGAGGTTATGCATCTACTTTGAGGTAGAGGTGATTAGTTAATTATATTTACAAGGAGTTGTAAAATAAACTAACTAGGCATTGTGGGACCCATTATATATTGATATAATGATAAAATATCCCTTAAAAGTTAAGTGTATATTATTTATTAATTTGAGTCATATAATTGTTATATGATCAAATTAACTCTTAATTATACAAGATAATTAAACATATGATTATAAGTATTTGTGGGACAAATATCAAAAATCAAAATGGACCAAATGACACTAGTGGGTGCCGAAAATGGGTAGTGTATAACATGATGATAATTGTTTCTTGTATTACACTACAACATGTGATCATGTCATGTTTATGACACATGATCATGTTCTAATTCACATCTACACTCAACCAATTTGCATGGGATTATTTTAAGCAAAATAAGGGGCCTCTTATGCTTGTTTTGGCCGGACCTTTAGTGTCCTTAAATGGACAATTTGGTTGTTCATTTTTACTTACTTGTTCATTCTTATTTTGCATGTACATCTCACTAAAATCCTCATCTCTCTAAAACCTCTCAAACACTAATATTTCCTATTACTAGAGTAGTAATAAAATCTAATATTAGTTCATCTTATCACTTGTGTTTTCTAGTCAAAAACTAAGTGATTAGTTTGGGTTTTCTCTTGGGTGCTTCTTAAAGGAGGTCTTCTAATTTGAAGATTACAAGGAGGATCATCTATTTCTTTCTAGCACAAGAACAACAAGAAAGGTGTTTCTTGTTGTGCCCATATAAACCGAAATTTCCCAATGTAAGGAAATTTCTTCTTACTTTTTATTATGCATTTTAATTTGCATGCATGTTACATAGATCTTTATTAAACACTAAATTAACAAGTAATTTAGTAACTAATTAGAGGAGTCTAATTAGGGTCTATGAACTTTCAAATCATCCGTGAAAGTGATAAAATATCTGTAGCCGTCTCTTGCGTTTATTGACATAGGTCCACATACATCAGTATGTATGAGACCTAATAGGTCACTAGCGCGTATTCCAAAACCTTTGAAGGAAATTTGAGTCATTTTACTGATAAGACATGATTCACACGTGCCAAATGATTCGTAATCAAATGGGGAGATAGTCCCATTGTCAATGAGCTTCTTTACACGTTTCTCATTTATGTGTCCCATACGGCAGTGCCATAGATAAGTTTGATCTTTGTCACCAACCTTTAATTTCTTATTATTCACATGCAATATTTTTGTGGTTTGATCTAAGATATAAATTCCATTCATGGAAACTGCTTTGCCATAAATCATTTCATTAAAAGAGAAAATAGAGCTATTGTTCTTTATTGAAAATGAAAAACCGTCTTTATGTACTACGGAAACAGAAATAATGTTCTTAGATAAACTGGGTACATAGCAACAGTTATATAAATATAACTCAAAACCACTCGGGAGTTGGATTACATATGTTCCCACTGAGAGTGCAGCAACTCTTGCTCCATTCCCTACTCGCAGGTCCACACCACCCTTTGCGAGAGGTGTGATGTTTCTTAGGCCCTGCAAATGATTACACAGATGAGAACCACAACTTGTATCAAGTACCCAAGTTCCGAAACTTTCATGGTTAATCTCAATCATATGAATAAAAGATGACATACCAACAGGAGTGACACGGCCTGCTTTTATGTCCTCACGGTACACGGGACATTTCCTCCTCCAATTCCCAGTCTTGTGGCAATGGTGGCACTCCATGTTACCGTCCTTGCTCTTTGCCTTGCCTTGTGAGCCACTGGTCTCACCAGGCCAACTCTTGCCATTTCCTGACTTTTTAAACTTTGCCTTTCCTACAGCTAGGTCGACATGAGCCTTGCCCTTACCTTTGCGCTTGTTTGAAAACATGAGAACATCTTGCTTCATGCTCCCACTCAATTTCATATTATTCTCGGTCTGTACGAGAAGTGAGTGTAGCTGATGAAGGCTTTTCTTCATATCATTCATATAGTAATTTGCCCTGAAAAGGGCATAACCGTCATGAAGTGAATGAAGCACATGGTCAATGATTATGCTCTCACTGATTTTGCAATCAAGTGCCTCCAGTTTCTCGACATTCTCAATCATATCAAGAATGTGTGGGCTAACCGGTTGGCCCTTCTGGAGTTTCGCCTCAAAGAAGCGACAGGTATGCTCGTATGTAACGATCCTCGGTGCTTTTGAGAATTCGTTAGTGTGCGTGGTGAAAATCTTGTTTGCACCTTGGGCAATGAAGCGTCTTTGCAAATTGCATTCCATTGCAAAGATGAGTACATTCTTTATCGCACCCGCTTCCATAACGAAGTCACTATATTCAAGTGTCTCGTTAGCTCTCGCATTGGTGCCTGGGTTTGGCGGTATTGGCTCAGTCAAGTACTTGAGCTTACCGTCAGCAATGGCAGCATTCCGTAATGCCGCCTCCCAGTCCGCAAAGTTTGACCCGTAATTCTTCAGTCGCGTGGACTGATCCATGTGGTCCATATAAGCTTTAAGCCAGGATTCGCGCGCGAGCGTGGCACTTGGCATAGGCATATCAGTATTTCCAGCCATTTGTTATATGCAGTATTATCAATGTAAACGAGTTCTACACTGCAAAAGAAGAAAAACATAATAAGCATACTCATCGATTTGAATTTAAGTCTAGTGCAAAATGTGATTTAATGCAAAGACTCGAGCATTTATACAATTGACCTCCCTCAAGAATTATATAAATGATCCCAAGACTCAATTATCTGTAAATTGATAAGCCAACCTCTTGGCTAATTCTACCTTTAGAATTCTTGGTCGATAAATTTCTGTAAATTCTATCTTTAGGCCATCATAATCACGAGAAACTCTTCGGACTATAATGTTGAGATAAAATGGGTCAACACACACTACTTACCCAACGTAGAAGGGGTCATATGGAGATTAAGGTCCTATATGCCTACCGACGAAGAAGGGATTCATAGTAGTTTGGCCTATAAAGACTAGTCTCAATTTTAGGTTTAGAGGAAGATCCCATCAATTTTATTTTAATTCAATTTTAAGTGAACTAATATCTAGCACGCGAGAATTAATAAACTAAGATGATGGCTTAAATTTGAGTGACATCTTTATGTCCATGATAACTAACATTCAAAATATATGAGTCAATTTTCATGCATTTTAGTAGTAGGTGGTTTGGTTTAGGCGGAATATGATGCACTAACTATCATGTTATGAAAACAACAAGAACGGAAAAAAAAACATAAAATATTACAATGTCCTAGTGTGGCCTATCTACCAAAATGAACAAAAATACAACTTTGAAATCCAATCCATTTGGACCCGAGAAGCTTGTCTTGATGTTCCATCTTGGTCCATGTAGCGGGAGTGAGCAATCCGATCTCCATCTTTAGTCTTCTCAAAATACATTTAATAAATTACAAAATATAAACCTTTTTACATTCTAATTTAAAAACATAATTTAATGAAAAATAAAATGGAGATTCGAGATCTCAAAATTACATCAAAGATCATGTTTCCATCATTACGAAAACATGATCAACTAAGGCCACACTAGGTAATACAAATTACAACCGATTGCAAAATACGTAAATTAAACCATTCAACCATTCATTCAACATAATAAAATGCATCAACTATAAATTAATCATTCAAGACATAATTCTTTAATTATGAAGAGTAATTTATCCAAACCACCTTTTAAAATGATAAAACTTATGTGACAATTCCTTAATTAATCACAATAACCCCAACCAAACATAATCCAATTTTAATTCATATTCTTTAACATGAATTAATACACCATTATTTTAAACCTCTTTAAAATAATTGGGTATCCAATTATTGTGAACTTCTTCACAACAATAAACGAAACATTATCATTATAATGAATAATAACAAAAAAAACTTTCAACCAAAAATAATAAAAAAAAAAAAGAAACATTTTTTTTTCTTTTTGGCAGCCACGAAATTTTTTTATTTATTTAAAATATTCAATTTAATTTGATGTTACTAATATTTTCAAGATCGGTACAAAATATCAACAACTAATCATTATTAAATATCGATACAAACTAGATGATTCAATTGAACAATTTAAAATGAATATCTAAATCAATGAATACCGAAAAATATATAACGATGAACATTCAAATCGATTTCAATTTACATTTTAATTTAATCCTTATTAAATCAAAACAACTACAAATTCATCATGTTATCGTCTTAACTATTTAAAACAACAATTATAATGAATCAAAATAGAAAAACAAGGCAAAAACAAGGCAACAATTATAATGAATCAATTATGAAAACATATAAAATAATTTTGTAGCCCTTGGCTCTGATACCACTTGTAGGATATATCGGTATATTTAGAATTAACCTTTGGTCCTAGCAAATTAGACCTATGAACAATATCGAAATCAATATTCTCCTAATTATTGAACCCAAGAAGCTCCAAGATATGCCTTGCTTGTGCTAGAATTTTTAGAGAAAAGTTACTGCTAATTTTTCTTTTGTGTGATGATGAATGATAGAGAGAATTCAAGAGAAAAATCCGAATTTTTCTTTGTTCCTTTTGCTCTATACGGCCGGATCCCTCTAGGGTAGTAAAAGGAGGAGTCTCTCCTCTTTTTACTACTCTTGTAATTAGGGTTTTGACCTAGTTACCATAAGAGAATAATAGGAGATCTTATTCCCTTATTTTTATCTCCTATTAACCGAAAAATTAAGAGAAGAAAAGACTATTTTTTTCTTTCCTTTTTCGGTTATATTAGCATGTAATATAATATATACGTCAACTATAAATATCCGTATATTTATAATTTGCTAATTAAATATAACATATTATGTTTAATTACGAATTACCATTTTAATTCGTTTAAGCTTATATTATATACATTGATTAAATATAACGGTTTATATTCAATTGCGAATTACATTTAATTCGTCTCAGCTAATATTATTTAATCGTTATTAAATAATCGTTTCATCATTACATTGACTAACCTTTTAGTCATATACATCGACTAACCTTTTAGTCATATAATAAGGCATCAATATGATTATATTATTCATATAATCACATCTCTCAGACACATCCTTTAGGTGTGACTTTTAAGGACCAGTTGATCACCGCCATTAAAATGACAATAACGTCAAACTTCTAGCAAGCCAACCGTTATCGATAAACGTTAATCAACTGATAAGAATACTAAGTATACCCTGTGAACCTGTGAGAGATTTATACACGTTATCACACTAACTGTGGAGGACACTAGCTCCAACAAAAATATACTTATCATGCCATGTATATTACAAATGAGATTTATTATATAAATGCACTATTGTGGAGGACACTTACTCCAACAAATTATTGGTGAATATGTCACTCCTCTCCAATGTGATGAGCCTAGTGGAAGTGGTGATACATCGAGAGGTGGTCGTGGTAAGAAGAAAGGTAGGAAGGGTTTCAACTTTTGGCCCTTTACTTGATTGATGGAAGAAGGTATCCCCCGTATACATACTAGCTTGGGGGGAGACTAGCTAGTCTAGTAATTTCTTTTTGCTTTGCACTTTGTTTTTATTTCTCCCACTCCCCATTAATATAAACCTCTTGTCTTTCCTATTTTGTGCTTTGAACCGTTTTTACGGTTAGCTTGGATGTTTTACGTGTTGGCACACTGAGGACAATGTTGTGTTTAGCTTGGGGGGTTGCATTTGCATTTTAGTTGTGTTTAGCTTGAAAATTTTGTGCTAAATTTGTGATTCACATGCTTTGCTTGCCTACTTTGGTCATGGTTTACATATTTGTGCCCCAATGTATGTCCCATTTTTTGCTTAATAGCTAATGATTATCTATTATTTGACGGGATAACTGCATTCATGGGGATGTCTTGACATAGTAGGTGGAAGATGGAAATTGAACCTAATAGGCTTGATCTTGACTTTTGGCAAGCCACAAATTGGTAAGGTAGAGCCTCCTTAGACTGATACATCCATATTCGGTCTCTCTTAGGTGAGTGTAGGTCTTCTTATGGTGTGTGCTACATAAAAAACGCACAAGTATGGTTTTGATTTCATCTCTTTATAAGCATGCATTCATTTGTTAGCATTTTGGAGCCATTCACATGATTAAATTTGCCTTTTTTAACCCCTTCACAAAAATTTATCCTTAGCTACATACAAAAAAATTTCCTACCTTGTTGAGCTAGTAGCTTTGATTAATTGTGTTTGGGTGCTCATGTAATATTTGTTCTATTTTGAAGTATCATTGTGAGCTTGGTCTTAATGCTTTGACATGAAAAAGAAAGAAAAAAAAAAGAGGGAAAAACTGAAAAAATAACGGAAATGAAAAAAGATGAGGAAATTTTTTTTTAAAAAAGCATGAAATGAAAAAAACAAGAGAAGCATGTTTTGTATGTTGAAAAAATGAAGAAGATGATATAAGAAGCTCTCATGTCTTATTCTTATATTTTGGAGAGTTTTCTTGAGAATTGTATTGGAAATTTTGGGATAGTTTTGGCATTGAGCATCCTTACATAGCTCCACATACCATAAATCATTTGTTCCCTTTCTTACCCATTTCTTCTTATTTGCCTTCTTCTTACCCTTAGCTTCCCTTTCATGCTTGCATTTGAATGTTTTTGGCTTGTAGTTTTGAAATTCTTACCATATTAGATTGCGGGCACACTCTCATGAGTTGAGGATAGGTGAGTGCTACTTAAAACAATCCTTTCACATTTAAACGAGCTTGAGTGAATCGTGAGAGTCCATAAGTCAAAAGATCATGCAAGAGCCGAAAAGTTCATTTGAAGTCTTTCATGCTACGCCGCCATATAAATCTCATCCATGCTTATTGCATTATCCTTATGTCCATGTTATTTCGGAATTTGAGTCATTATGCTTGATAGTTTAAAATTGGATATTGCAATTGTTGGGATTTGGTTGCTTTCCTCCCTTGTCTTAGTCTTATGGTTTCTTGCCTAGGGACAAGCAAGGGTTTAGCTTGGGGGAGTTTGATATGTCTAGTTTTTATATGATTTTACTCTCTAATTTAGCTCAATTTTACATGATTATTATACTTTATTTAGTATATTTGTGAGCTAATTACGTGTTCGAGGTGTATTGCTCATGTTTGCTATATTTTGTAGGAATATAAGCATTTAGAGACTTTTTCCTATCACGTTAGCAAGCACCAAAGTTCACTAAGCTAATGGAAGCAAGATGGACCATGGAAGGATATTATGGGAAATGACAAGCCCAAGCATGAAGATTTGTGAAATGGGTTGATGTACAAATGAGAAACCAAAATAAATCCCAACGTAAAGTGTCCACACAACTCAACATAGGGATGCTCTTTTGATGCTCATGAGATGCCAAATTGTGTAATTAACCGGAGAATTAAGGAGCTTAAAGACGCATCATAGGATTCCTCAAGCATTTAATCAAGTCATTAAGTAAATATACCCGGATTAATGAAACCCCGATCAGGGTGGCCTGTCCCCGGTTGGGGTGATGTGGGATTATTACGTTTCAAGTCCTCTCCCTATATAAAGGAGATAGACTTCGACACTTGAGATCATCTTTTCTCACGCATCTTCTTACATACTTTCACACATTTTCCATAGAATTCTCTTCATAATTTAGCGCAAGTTTCGAGTTTAAGAATTATTGTCTTGTTTTAAGTTAAGCTTTCTTTAGTTCACAAACAATTGTTGATTACATTTCAAGTTATAATTCAATCTTTCCATTCAAGTACTTCTCTATTGTGGTAATTGTAATTCTAGTTTTATGTTACTATTCACTTTCGTCATTTACATTACAAGTCATTTAGTTAAGCTTATCACTAGTAATCAAGATTTCATTGTTATTTACATTATAATTGTTAGTAGTAAATTCATTCCAACACTTAGTGTATCACATTTTATTAACAAGTTATTTCATTTTATAATATTATATTCATCATGTTTATTATACCAAATGTTATTAGTTTAATTATCAACATGAGTGAGTAGTTTCATTTGTCTAGGAATTAAGGAACCCATGCACAATTAGTAAGTTGTAAATGTTAAAATAATGATGAATTAATATTGATAAAGTGGTCTATCACATGCTTGTATTGTTTTGTTAACCTTTGTTATTTGGCCAATTACATTGATTAAATTTGTTAATTCATTCTATAAGTTGAGAGGCACGGAATCAGATTAGACAAAGATTGTGTAGTAGGACGACCTACTCATAACGAAAGTTCTCTAGGACCCGACCTAAGGTTGACACTAATAACGAGAGATGGGTGTCTATATCCTAAGCAATTAACAATATTAAGAATTTTTATGTTTAACATGAGCATTTACGTATTTGCATGTGTGACCCGACTCCCGTAGACTCTTTTAATATTATTGAATTTACATCTTATTGTTTTAGCTAAACATTAAAACCAAACCAATCATTAAACCGACCTTGATAGAAGTCTATTCATAGCATTTCTTAGCACAATTCCCGTCTCTTTGTGTTCGACCCCTCGCACTACATACATTAATTTGTGTCAAAGAAAATTTATCTTTGATTAGGTGTGCGACATAGCCTATCATCTCAACCTCAAGAACATGAGACGGGTCACTTACATATTTCCTCAGCTGCGAGACATCGAACACATTATGGACTCGGTCAAGAGCAGGTGGTAAGGCCAAACGATAAGCCACCTCTCCAACCTGATCCAAAATCTCATAGGGACCTATGAAGTTCTGGCTCAGCGTGCCCCTCTTCCTGAATCTCATCACTCCACGCATAGGTGACACCTTTAGAAGGACCTTGTCAGCCACCTAGAGCTCGATATCCCGACGATGAAGATCTGGATAGCTCTTCTGGCAATCCTGCGCTGCTTTCATCGTCTGACGAATCAACTTCACTTGCTCGATCATGTACGTCTTGAACCATCTTGGGTCCAAGAATTACTGCCTCAGAACTGTTGTCCCAACAAATCGGACTCATGCATCTCCACCCATACATGGCCTCAAACAGTGTCATCCCAATACTAGAATGATAGCTGTTGTTGTAAGAGAACTCTATCAAATCTAGCTTGTCCTCCTCCCACTAAAATATAACACACATGCCTGAAGCATATCCTCTAAGGTCTTGATCATCCTCTCCGCCTGGCCATCCGTCGCAGGATGAAATGTTGTACTCATCTTCAGTGTCGTCCCCATCAATTCTTGCAGTTCCCTCCAGAACTTAGAAATGAACCCCGCATCACGGTCGGAAACTATATCACTCGGCACCCCATGCAGCTTCACCACATGCTTCCTATAAGCTAACACGAGCTCAATCTTGCTCCAAGTATCCTTCATTGGCACGAAATGGGCTGACTTGGTCAAACGATCCACAATCACCCAAATTATGTTATTTCCCTTCTGCGATCTCGGAAGTCCTACCACAAAGTCCATGGATATAGACTCTCATTTCCACTGAGGCACCTCTAACGACTGAATCTTACCCTGCGTTCTCCTTTGTTCCCCTTTAACTCGCTGCCATACAAAACACCGAGCAACAAAATCAGCTACCTCTTTCTACATCCCCGGGCACTAGAAAGTCTTCTTCAGGTCTTTGTATAACTTATCCCCACCGAGATGAACCGAATAAGGAGTACAATGAGCTTCAGTCAAAATTACCTTCTTAAACTCCGGATCACTAGGCACACATCATCGACCTTCAAATCTCAAACTACCATCCCTATGAATCGAAAATCTAGGAGTAGTTCCCTCCTCTACTCCCTTCTTCCACAGCTGAATCTTCAGATCCTCTATCTGCTTGCTTCTAATATCATCATACAACCCAGGCTCAATCATCAGATTATCACTAGTAGTTTCCCCCTTCTGAATCACATAGATTGCCATCTTCGCTATCTTATCTCCCAATCTCATTAAAGACATCGTCGTTCACAAGGAATGTATACTCTTCCGACTCAATGCATAAGCAACTACATTGGCCTTCCCCTCATGGTAGATGATCTCCATGTCATTGTCACCAATAAGCTCCATCCACCGCCGCTGCCTCATATTCATCTCCTTCTGGGTATAGATGTACTTCAGTCTCTTATGAGTCGAAAATACCTTGAAACTGGCACCATATAGATAGTGCCTCCAAATCTTCAGCGCGAACACCACCGCCCCCAACTTAAGATCATCAGTAGGGTAATTCTCCTCATAAGGCTTCAACTGTCTCGACACATAAGCAATCACCTTCCCATTCTGCATCAACACACACCCCAAGCCACACTTCGATGCATCTGTATACACCTCAAAATTCTCGCTCCCCTCAGGTAATGCTAACACAGGAGTCGTGGTCAAACGCTCCTTTAAGGTTTGGAACGTCGTTTTATAACTCTCATCCTAACAAAACCTGTTCTCCTTCCTCATTAATGTTTTCATAGGTCTAGCTATCTTCAAGAAGTCCTTCACGAACCTCCTGTAATACCCAGCCAAACCCAGAATGCTTCTCACCTCAGCTACATTCTTAGGTGCCTCCCAGTTAGACACCGCCTGAATCTTACGGGGATCCACCATCACCCCTTACTTCGATGTTACATGCCCCAAGAAAGTCACCTTCTCTAACCTAAACTCACACTTAGATAACTTGGCATACAGCTGGTTATCCCTCAAAGTCTGCACCACGATCCTCAGATGCTCTGCATGCTCCTCCTTAGTCTTAGAATAGACCAAGATATCATCGATGAACACCACCACGAACATGTCCAAATAAGGACTTAAGATCCGGTTCATAAGTTCCATGAATATTGCCGGTACATTATTCAACCCGAACGGCATCACCACGTACTCATAATGTCCATATCTCGGACGAAACGCCGTCTTCGGAATGTCACTATCCTTGATCCTCAGCTGATGATACCCCGACCTCAAGTCTTTCTTCGAAAACACCCCAACTCCACTCAACTGGTCAAACAGATCATCGATCCTAAGTAATGGACGATACCTATTCTTCACCGTCACATGGTTCAACTCACGGTAATTAATGCATAACCGTAAGCTACCATCCTTCTTCTTTACGAACAGTACTGGCGCACCCCACGACGATACACTAGGTCTAATGTACCCCTTGTCAAGTAACTCATTCAGTTTCTTCTTCAATTCTTCAAGCTCTTTCGGTCCCATGCAATACGAGGCCTTAGAAATTAGTCTCGTACTCGGCTTCAACTCCAAGCTAAAGTCCACATCCCTCTTCGGAGGTAATCTTGGTATTTCATCCGGAAAGACGTCATCGAACTCATTTACTACCCCAATCTGGTCTACAGCCGGCTACTCAACTCGGGTATCCCTCACATGACACAAGATTTAGGATATCTCTTCCTCAGATAAGTCTTCAATGTAACATACAGCTGATATCAACTTCACCTTAGGCTTCACCACGAAACCCCGGTAAGACACTCTAACTCCCTTCGGTTCCCTTGGAGACACCTTCTTCTGATGACAATCAATAGTACCTTTGTATCTACCCAACCAATCTATCCCGACAACGACTTCAAATCCATCTAATGGGAACTCAAACAAATCAAAAGGGAAGTTCACCTCCCCTACAATTATAGGCAATTCTCTATACAATCTAGTACAACATACAGACTCTCCAGAAGGTATAAATACCTCATCATTTACAGACTCACTACCCTTCAACCTCAACAATACAACATGATTCCTTGAAATGAAAGAATAGGTTTCCCCCGAATCAAATAACACAAACGAAGGAAACTATTAACAAGAAATGTACCAGTAACCACCTGAGCGTCCGCCTCAACTGCTTGCTTTCCCATTTCAAACAGTTTACCATTGTTCTTCTGGCCACCACCCTATACTGTGCTCACGGATTCCACAGTCTTCAATGCCGAACTCTGGTTCTCCATGTTATTGTTGTTGTTGTTGTTGTTGTTCTGCCTCTGCTGACCACCAAAGCGATTGTAGCCGCCGCCGGTCCCAGTCTGACTCCCATGCCTCTTCCATGAACCTGCAGGCCGATTACTAGCCATCCTCTGAGAGTTGCTCCGCTGGTATGATGGTTGAGAACCCCCACCTCCTCCTGACGATGGACACTCGAAACTCTTGTGGCGCACACCGCCAAAACCGTAACACTTCGGTCCGGAGACCTGACTAGCAGCTCTACCCCCATATTTTTGTCCTCCACGATAGCCACCCCCTCCAGAACAAGATATGGTCTGCGAATAGTTGGTCTTCTTATAAGTAGAGTTGCCTTCACCCTCACTGGTCGCCTTTCTCTTCTCACGTTCCATCGCCTCCCTAGCCTCCTTCGTCATCACCGCCAACCTCTCAGCCTGCCCTGCCTTCTCGTAAGCCTCCTTAAGATCATTAGCCGCCGGTACAAGTAACTTGTTCATAACCCTAAACACCAACCCCTTTAAGAATTTCTATGCTAGAGATTTCTGAATCCACTACATCTCGTCGGCATAGCTTGCCAGCTCAGTGAACTTGTTGTAGTACTCAGTCACTGTCATCTCCTCAACCATCCGGAAGGTCTCAAAGTCGGATCTCAGCTTCCCTCTCACATGCTCAGGAACGAACTCTAGTCTCATCTCTGCCTTGAAATCTCTCCATTGGATCGCTTGCTCTACTTTACCCACATAGAGATCTTTCATTGCCTCCCTATCTCTGAACCACCACTTGCCCGCGTGACCCCTCAAATAGAATGTGGCTTGCTCCACACATAAATGTGTTGGGCATTCGACCACCTCGAAGTTAGTCTCCGTCTCGCGAAGCCTGTCATCAAGAAGATGCGGCGCGCCTGTACCCTCAAAGGTAGTAGGTCAGTGACGAGCGATGGCAATGCTGATGGTAGTAGCGTTAACTACCACCTCCCGATTACCACCCACGTTCCTAAGGGCTTCAGTGAGCGCCTTATTGTGCTCGATGAGTCTGGCCACCTCTTCGGCATTATACTCTAAAGTCGTCGCTGACGCACTGGCTCTTGTCGCAGACATTATATCTTCAATAAGGATGGCAAACGTAAGCACAAGCCTACCGCCAAAAACGGACAACGGTACTGACATAAATACACTTGGCCGAGTGCAACACGCAACTCAACTGAGTCGACCTCACTCGATCGAGTACTACAGGAACTCGGTCGAGTACACCAAAGACAGAATTCTAACCAACCATTCAGAGATTTCCACTCGATCAAGTCCAAAAGGCACTTGGTCGAGTCAATCATACTCTGTCGAGTGTCAACATACACTCGGTAGAGTGACCCAGATTAGTATACTTCCAACATATTCAGGGACTTTTACTCGGTCGAGTCATACTGGTACTCGGTTGAGTCTCCGATACTCAGCCGAGGGTCATTATGCGCACAGCTGAGTCATAATTTGTCGGGCATTATATTCACATTGATTACCCACATTCGATCGAGTGTCATGTACTCGGTCGAGTAGCCCCTACTTGGTCGAGTACACTGCCCCGCTCATTTGAGTCATGCAACGATCCAGTCCTCGTACAACATTTATCATGTATAATACATATATAACACTTCATATTCCAAATTTGCATGCTCTCTTACATTATTCAACGCACAGTACTTCATATATACCTACATATCCGATGAAGCTCACATATATGCCATGATTAACGATAATAACGCAAGTTTTCATGTCAATTTGATATGATTCACAATATCACATGCTCATATGATACATACTCATAATATCCTCAAAATCATCATTTTAACATGCCAAAATTCACCTTCCATACATCATTCATTTCACATAAGTGTATCATTTGCCATCCTATATTCATACCACATCTTATCACATCACACATATCAATCTCATGTGTCACACACACATGCCACAACTCATTTCTCAACTTCATTCCATCTCCACCTCCATGTCACAAATTCTCAACAAGAAACACATGAACACTATAAAATGCACATAACGCCCCGACACTTCCCATGGTGACCAAGTAAGAGCTATATGGGGCAAAAGTGCGATTCCAGGACGTCTCCCGAATCTTTGCGATAGCTCCATATGACTCCTACCCGGGTTCATTTTATAAGACTCTCCTAGTTCATTAGGTTCATTGGTTTTAGGTTCCAAAATCGATCGCTCTGATACCACTTTGTAATACCCCCACAAACCAAGGTGCCTTACAAGACCCTCTTAACATATGGAAGTGCTACCATCTCGGTTTCCCGAGATGGTAAATATCACAACAAGTAATAAAGAAACAACATTTATTAAGTTAATGTTTAAATGTCATTACATAATCAAACAGATGGCATACTATCTTACCAAAATACCAAATCCACAATATTAAGATACCAAAACCGAATAACAATGTTTAAAGACTCCTAAGAATCAAGACTGCAATCTGACATACGAAAGCTAGACACACTCGGTGATCCATCCTCGATCCCACACAAGCTAATGATTACCTGCGATCACCTGCTCACCATCCCCAATGGATCACCACAGATTTGCAAAACAGTAAAGGGTCAGTATTCACATATACCGACCAATGTACAAGAGCACAAGGGAAAGAGAAACCGCAGGGCCACCGCAGCGGTTACCTCAGTAGACTAAGGTTACCAGCCTGCTCTACAAAACAACCTATTGACCCTGGACCGCAGCCACAGGCGTCGAACTTCCATCTCACCGTAGCAAGACAAACCCAGAACATTAATGTGCACATCCCCCACGTGGCAGGATAACCACGGGGGCGAACTCGGGGCGTGACCTGTCTCCCAACGGGATCACCAAACCAATGTAACCATAGTAACATCGACAACAACTCCCTAATCTCCATCGTCGTCACAAAAGTGACCAACAACATCAATCACATAAAAAATATCACATAGTCTTATCACATCAATTAGCAATGTAAAACTGAGTAGGGAAACCCTACATAATAGCAATTCCGATAGCAAGAAGTAGTCAAAAGTATTCTTTTACGAAGTCCCCTCCTATAACAATACAATCATACAATCGATACAAAAATCCCCCTTTCGCCAATTCCATTAGGGTAAACAATATGATAAAATCTATCATAATCAATCGTAAATCAAGAATACTTACTCAAATAATCAATCAACGTAGCAAAGGCTTAGATCCGGCATGAGATGATGAAAGGTTTCTTGAGGAGTTTTGAGAGGATTTGAGAATTAGGGTTTGTAGTTAAGAAACGTAAAAGTAAATTATGAAATTAACTCCTCCTATTAACTTTTAATCACCCGTCCGTCTAATCTCTAATTTCCGTCGTACTCGGTCGAGTAAAACATGTACTCGGTCGAGTACCACTGTCATTCGGCCGAGCACGCGAAATCAGAATACCACTAAAATCACCAGCCAAATTTACCCGACAGAGTACATGTTGTACTCGGTCGAGTAAGCTCTACTCGGCCGAGCCCTCTATACACAGAAATAGGAGTATTACATCTATTAGGTCAAGCCTATAAAAATCATGTCGTCTAATTACTGGTCTTAGCTTTCGCTTCAAAAAATACTGAACCAGACTGGAGAAAGACTTAAGTTTTCAGTTCAAGCGTTTCATCGAACACTTGGCATTCATGAGATTAAAGACAAGGCACCCACAATTTTACATTTAGCACAAGACAAAAATTAGCCTCATCTAATCCCACATAGATTCCCTTTAATCCTAGCAATATTCTACTCAAATATATTTAACATAAACATATCAATAAACACAATATTAATTATGCTAAACATAAGTAGTAAGCTTACTAAAAATAGCATGTCACTTAAAGTAGAAAAATACTAAAAATAAAAGGTTCCTATTAACAGTAGCATACTAAAAATAGTAATTATTCTAAAATAGTAAAACTGTTAAACCACGCATAATATTAAAATAGCTATTAATGGCTCGGGGTAAATACAACCGTTCTAGTTTAACATTTAAACAATATTATAACTTCTTACTTAGACATTAATAATATCTTATTACGCTTATTTTGAAAAGTTATGAAAACCCATTTTATTAGTTCATTTCTAAATTGGGTAAACTCATTTAAATCCAAATCATCATTTAATTTTACAAAATATTTTTTGGGTGAAATTTTAATTATTTAAAACAGGTATAACATACATTCTGGAATCATATGTAAGATTACCAAAATGCTCTTTTATTAAAAATCATTTTTTATTAAACTTTATTAACCAGTTTTGGTTAAAAGTGTTAATTTACGTTAAAACTTCATTTTAAGGTTAGAAATCACTAAAATTTATATTAGTAATGTATATATTTGACACTGCCAGACTATTAAAATTCATAAACTAATTCATATCTTAAGTATTTAAAATAGATTAAAAACCGAAACAACCACAAAAACGATTAACATCTTTTATTTTTTTAAAATTACATTATGTCCTAATTTATGAATTTTAATACTCTGACAGTGAAAAATATATACAGTACTAATATCATCACATATAATTGACTAAGATAGTAGTATACGCTCATAATTAGTCAAAAAGATAATTAATTAGTCAAAAGTCCTAATTTTCGAATTAAAGAATGATAAATATAAACAATAAAAATATTATATACAACTACTCATCCATTTAATATAATACTGAGTTTTCCATCATGTGTTACCTCTATTCGCAATATGAATCGATAATATACTCGTTCTCACCGGGATCCTCGCAAAAGCCTTCAAAAAAATAAATTTATATGATATCAAAATCATACGCGATTATAAAAATTACAATTAATAAAGATGATATAGGATTAACAATTTCCCATTTTAAAATAGGATGGAGAAAATGAAAAATAATATTCTTAAACACACTAGATGTCATGACCAATAGCTAGGAAGAAGAACAATAAAAGTAGCTTTTTTTAGCAAAGAAGATGAATCATGTGAGGAGTGAGTAAATGAATGAGACAAAGAAAAAAATACGTAATTGCTCATTCATGGAGAGATTTTACTCATTCATGGACATTTTATCATAATATTTCCATACCCTACCCTTTTCCAATGAAGCAAAAACAAACAACTTATCTCTTTTTCTATCTCTTACAATTAATCAAATCTCCATTACATTACTCAATTTTAATCTTAATTAGTCTAAATTATTCTATTCAAACAATAATTCTCACTTAATTGATAATTCAATATTTGTATCAAATTGTAAATAATCATGTAATGATTAAATAGGGTGAGATAAAATTAGGATTTGTGAAATTAGGGTTTATGGGGGAATGGGTGGTTAGGGTGGTTAGGGTGACAGGAGAGGGGGTCGGTCGTGGCCTTGGCAAGGTCATCTGATCGGCAGGTGAGAGGTCGGTGATGATAGTGAGAAAGTAGGTCGGCGACAAGGATGTAGAAGGTAGGTCGGCGCACAAGGGACACACGAGCGGGTGTTTCAGGTAGTGGGATTCTATGGTGGTAGACGGTGGTCGGTTACATGATGGTGGTAGACGGTGGTCGACGCACAAGGGACGTGTAGAGCGATGGCGAGGGAAGGAGACGTGTATGCAGGGAGGCGGGGGAAGTAGTGGTGGTGGTGGTGGTCGGGCATGTGCGGTGGCGAGGGATGAAGGCAGTGTTCGACGGCAAGAAGAAGTGGTGGTTGGCGGCAAGGAAAGGCGGTGGCGGGGGTGGGGGAGGAAGGTGGTAGAATTCAAAGTGGGAGATAGAAAACTGAAATTTTGGGGTTAAAATGGGAGGGGCAAATTGGTCAATTATGTCCATGAAGGAGTAAATTTTGTCTATGAATGAGCAAGACCCAAAAAATATGGTGCAAAGCACTATGATATCACACGACACAATTGAGAGACCAAGGGGGAAATTTTCCTCAACTAGTCTTCTTGATTCTTGATACAATAATGTAACTAGTTTAGAACCCGTGCAATAAATGCACGGTATATATAATTTTTTACATTTGATAGAGTTTTAAATAATAGTAATATCTCATTAATAGTTCATTTTTCACGTTATTGTATTTTTTTGAAGAAAAAATAATTAAAACAAAAAATTAATCCAGGAGAATTGAGTAATGTATTGAAATGTATTTTTTGAAAAAAGAATTTTATACCACAAAGCTAATTATTTAAATTTATAAATTCTCTTACTTTTTTTGTCTTGAAAGTAATAAAAATGATTTATATTTCTGGTTATACGTAGTATGAGTCAAGTCATTATCAAATAATATCATCAATAAAAGATTTAGCAGTTTATATTTTATTTTTATTATTTTTATTTTTATTTTAATTAAAGGATAATAGTTTAGAGTTTAGTGAAATTATATAATTTGATAGAAAGATTCATTTTAATAAAAAGATTAATTTTAATGAAAATATAATAATATAATGAAATACATTAATCCTATTAATTTCCTTGTTTAGTTAGTATACTTAAATTATCAATAGCTTTCTTATTTAAAAAGATGTTTTTTGGGGAAAAAATTTGTGAGTTCAATTATTAATTTAGTAGATAGGGGATTGAGGTAGGATAATAGTGATGGATAATTGTCATGCTAAAAAAATTGAACAAAAAAATATTGTTCAATCACACAATATCTCACGGTTAACAAATGGTGCCCACACCTACTTTTTGAAAATTTTGATCTTAAATGATAAACACACTATTAGTCGGTCCATTTCTAACATCGGGCTAAATATCGACTTTAAACGAAATTATTTAGGATTTTAATAAAAACCCATAAAATAGATAATAAAATTAAAATCTCAATAATTAAAATTAAGCAAATGAGATTAGAAAATAGCGGGTGTTACAACCTCCCCCACTAAAAAAAATTTGTTCCCGAAACTTACAGGAGCTAAAAGGCAGAAATGAAAACGAGAATACTGACGACGCTAAAATGCGGTGTCGCTAATTCCGCTAATTAGCTACAATCAAATAACAATTTATAACTCCTAGACCAACACAAACTATCTTAAATAAGGTAGTAAAATGGTAAGAATAGGGTCGAACCCAAGAGAATGCGGTATTAACTAAATTAATCTAATCTAGACTCTTGCAAAATGCCAATTAACAAAGCTAATTACTCTAATCACAAATTAAGATACTAATTAAGACAAAAGCTTAAATTAATTACAAACTATGATATTCACAATGAGAAAACATGTAGGATAACATATAAGGAGAAATTTGGTTAAAAAGATGACTCAACTTGAAACATGAAATTCTAGGTTAGAAAATAGAACAAACACCTTCTATGCAAGAAATCAAATATGAGAAAAATACTTAGTGCAATTTTCCCAAGTAACACAACAATTAGCAAAGATGACCCCTTTTATACCTCTCTTCTTATTTATCTAATACTACCTCCTAAGAAATAGTCAACATGGATTAAACCAACCAAGATTGACCCTTTACAACTTAACCAACACTTATTAAAACATAAGCACAATCAAAGGAGTAAGCTTTAAGTATTCAACCAAAGGATTAAGCTAGAATCATGCAATTCAACACTAAACCATGTTAAAATTACACAACATATAATTTATCACTCAAAAGACTCTAACTTTAAACCAAAGTTGAAGTCTTTCAAGTTTACTTCACACATTCAAGTATAGGTTGACAAATCCTACCAAGAACAAGCATTCATTAAGCAAATAAGATGTCAAGCTAGTCAAACTAAACATTCATCTACTCAACATGAAAGATTAACACAAATAAATTATATTAAATAAGGAAGAAAAGGATTAGAGAGTCATACAATGCTAAAGGTGTGAACTTGTTCAAATTACACCAAGTAATTGAAAGATTAGCTACCCATAATCCAAATATTACAACTCATTATGAAGTTCAACAAATTACAAAACCAAAATGAAGAACAAAACTTGAGAGAGAATTCTAATGAAATGTGTTGTTGAATGTATGTATCAAATGTTGTGTGTCTCTCTCTCTAAAATCTGATTCTTATATACCCTTGGTCCGAAAACCTAGGGGTCTTGAGAAATGGGCTTCAAAAAGACAAGACGAAGAATGAAAGAACACATGCCTGAGACCAGGACGCTGGCAACGTCCATGGACGTTGGCAGCGTCGTGTGGACGTTGGCAGCGTCGTCTGGCGCTGGCAGTGTTTCATGCTGCCAGTGTTTCTCTTGGTTGAGCGCCTTGACTTTCGTTGACCCTTTGAATTCTAGTCCCGCCTTGACTTTCCTTGACCCTTTGGACTTGGTCTTCTTGCATTGATGATTTGTATGTAGCCCACTCCAATTGTCGGGTTTGGGTCTCGGGTCTCGGGTTTCGGGTTTGACTTTTGTTGACTTCCGGGTTTGACTCTAAAAGTTGACTAAAAATACTAAATAACAACATAATTACAATGACTAAGGTTAGCATAAAACGACGCTAACAACCCGTAAAAAGTATAACAAATGACCCTAATAAATACTACTAGACACAACACATTTTGGTGTTGTCAAATACCCCCACACTTGGACTTTTCTTCGTCCCGAGTAAAACTCGAGATTAGCAAGACAAACACGAGTCCAAACATAGCATGTGAAGGTAATGACCTCTCTTCCCTCACCACTACCTTCTTATATGTCCCTTAAAACACAACCACCTATTAAAAGAAAATGACTCAAAGTTGTTTTAACACACTCTTCCCTTACCACTTCCTACTTATAACTCCCTCAATACAAGACTCGACACACCACCAACTCCGACTCATCTCACCTCAACTCCTCCCTTCTTATAGCTCCCAAGAATGTAGTAAGACCATCTTTGCCTTATCCCAAGGCATAGCGAGATGGCCCTCATCACCAAACTCCATGCAACTCCACTTCTTATATCACCCCCTTATTACTCCACTAGTGTACAACATGGTTACTTGGTTGGCCCCAAACTACACAATTCGCACAACCAAGCAACCAC
>JAIUZE010013994.1:0-54895 GCA_022085475.1 Heliosperma pusillum
AAAAGATGAATATCATTCACCTTGAGAAAGACGGATAATTTAAAAAGCGAGAAAGACGGTAATTTTATTACCAATACGGATAGAGGAAGATGAGAGGGGAAGAACAAGACGAACTTACGTGAATTTGAGCAAGAAACGAATGAAATATGATGAATCTAAGGTTGGATCAAAATGGAGGCAAGGGTTTTGGGATTTCTTAAGGAAGAAGAAATTTTGAGTTGTGGGAAATAGAAATAGGTTAAAGAGGTAGTATGAGATGTATAAAGAAAAGTCAAGAAAAAGTCAAAGTCGCCTTAAGACGGGATTCACATGGAATCTCGCGGAAATTCCAAATACGAACTCGGAAATTCTAAATTCGACTTGGTACATTAAATTCTAAATTAAAACTAAATTTCACTGAAAAGTATCCGTAAAATATTTTACTTATAAAAATAGGGTACATTTGCGGGTGTTACACAGCAGCAATAAAAAATCAACATCATCATTAAACAACAATAATAACAACTAAACAACAGCAATAATCAACAACTGCAACAACAGTACAAAAATCAACAACGGCAACATTAAACAACAACAATAAGAACTAAACAACAACAATAATCTTGTCAACAGCAGTCAGAATGAACATCAATAACAAGTCAACAGTAGTAATAATCCACAACAGCAGTAATAAAGAACATACAACAATGATAATCAACATAATTAACAGCCTTAAAAAGCAGTTGTAATTGCAAACAATGATAATCAACATAACAATACAATCAAAAATATAAAAATAACTCAACAGCACCAATAATCAACAACAACATCAACAAAACATCAAATCTCACATGAATATCAACAACAACAGCAATAATACAGCATAAAAATATCAACATAAAAATATAAATAAATACAAGTTTAAGGGGTATACTAGCTACATAGACGATTTATTTCGCTTAACCATGGATCTCTTCACATAGGCGTTAAACCTCTTTGTACTTGGGGATTCAGGCTCAGAATCACCATGTGTAGGCTTAGGAGCAACACGCTTAGCCTTAGAATCCGTATGTTTAGGATCAGGAACAATATCTTTAGGACCAGGAATCAGAACCGGATCTTCTGGCCGAGAATCCCCATAATCGCAGCCGATGTCATTGTACCCAGGGCCCATACTCAGAGCAAGCATCTTGGTTCTCAGTTTCATCCACATGAATGCCTAAATCCGACGGAGAGAGTGAGTCAGGCACAACCCTGTAACGATCCGATGAGATTGAAGGTGACTCCTCCCCTTCGTCTTCTGATCATATACCAATCAAATACACACTGAAGACACTCCTGACCACAATTAGCATGTGGAGGGGCCATTACACAAGAGAAACAGGCTAGGGTTTTATGAGAAGAGATAGAGAATGAGAATACAGAGATTAATAAATGGCAAGATCTACAAAGAAATGGAGAGATCTACAAAGAAATGACGAGATGTAGATATGATGAACACAGAAAGTTGATGGAGGCGGTGAGAGATGAATAGGTTAGGGTTTCAATAAGAGAGAATATGAGGGAGTGAATGAGTGAGGTACGAAGATCTAGAAAGAGAGACGGAGTAAATATGGTGGTTGAGGGAGTGAACGAGTGAGATAGGGTTAGAGTTTTAGAAGAGGGACTGAGAGAGTATATGGGTTAGGTTGATATTTTTAATTTAATTATTGGAGGGAATGAATATTATGGGTTGGGTTGGGTTGGGTTGGTAATTATTAGAGGGAATGATTATATTATGGGTTGGGTTATGAGTCTCTTAATTTGGCCAAGAAATGATTAGGGTGGGTTTTGAGGGTAGATTAGAGTGGGTCATCAATGGCATATTTTGTAAATAAAATGTTGTCATAAGTATAGATGTGTCATTTGTGTAACATTTTCTTATGGAAATGTGTAGTATGGAGTTGAATAGATGAATATGGTATAAGTGTAGTGTAGAGTTGAATGCATGGAGTACCTAATGAAATTGATCTTTTAGCCAAAGTAAAAAAAAAATTAAAAAAAAAAAAAGGAAAAGAAAAAGAAAAAGGGGAAAGGATCTAAAGTGCAGTGTTTATCCCTCAAAAATCTGGAAAATGATGACTGAGGAGTGAGAGTTGAGAGACGAAGGTGGCACATTCTTCAAAATCCCCAAACTTTATCAATCAATTAACTAAAAAAACGATGTACATCTCAGACGCAACGACAGACGACGACACAACAACGACGACAAACACGACCAACAACGACATGATGATCGAAGTAATCCCAACTCCAACCTCCTCATCACACCACCACAACCACAACCACAACCACAACCCGACTAAGAAACGGGCTGAAACATGGGTTCAAGATGAGACCCGAAGTCTAATCAGCCTTCGAAGAGACATGGACCCACTTTTCAACACCTCTAAATCAAACAAACATCTATGGGATGAGATTTCTTCAAAGATGCGTGATCGTGGCTTTGACCGATCTCCTACTATGTGCACTGATAAATGGCGTAATTTACTCAAGGAGTTTAAAAAGGTTAAGCACCATACTACTACTACTACTACTAGTACTGTTAATGCTAATAATAGTAATAATGGGTTGGCCAAGATGTCTTATTATAAAGAGATTGATGAGATTCTTAGGGAGAGGACTCAGTCTTCGTCTTCCGCTGTCGCCGCTGCTTCTGCTTCTGCTCCTCAACATGATGATTCTTTCTTGCATTTTTCTGATAAAGGTTTTCTTTCTCTTTTACATTAATTATAGTAAACCGTCGGCTCAAATATGTCCATGTCAGATGAATAACACAAAAAAAATGATAATCAACATAATTAACAGCCTTAAAAAGCAGTTGTAATTGCAAACAATGATAATCAACATAACAATACCATCAAAAATATAAAAATAACTCAACAGCACCAATAATCAACAACAACATCAACAAAACATCAAATCCCACATGAATATCAACAACAACAACAATGATCCAGCATAAAAATATCAACATAAAAATATAAATAAATACAAGTTTAAGGGGTATACCAGCTACATAGACGATTTATTTCGCTTATCCATGGATCTCTTCACATAGGCGTTAAACCTCTTTGTACTTGGAGATTCAGGCTCAGAATCGCCATGTGTAGGGTTAGGAGCAACACGCTTAGCCTTAGAATCCGGATGTTTAGGATCAGGAACAATATCTTTAGGATCAGGAATCGGAACCGGATCTTCTGGCCGAGAATCCCCATAATCGCAGCCGATGTCATTGTACCAAGGGCCCATACTCAGAGCAAGCATCTTGGTACTCAGTTTCATCCACATGAATGCCTAAATCCGACGGAGAGAGTGAGTCAGGCACAACCCTGTAACGATCCGATGAGATTGAAGGTGACTCCTCCCCTTCGTCTTCTGATCATATACCAATCAAATACACACTGAAGACACTCCTGACCACAATTAGCATGTGGAGGAGCCATTACACAAGAGAAACAGGCTAGGGTTTTATGAGAAGAGATAGAGAATGAGAATACAGAGAGTAATAAATGGCAAGATCTACAAAGAAATGGAGAGATCTACAAAGAAATGATGAGATGTAGATATGATGAACACAGAAAGTTGATGGAGGCGGTGAGAGATGAATAGGTTAGGGTTTCAATAAGAGAGAATATGAGGGAGTGAATGAGTGAGGTACGAAGATCTAGAAAGAGAGACGGAGTAAATATGGTGGTTGAGGGAGTGAACGAGTGAGATAGGGTTAGAGTTTTAGAAGAGGGACTGAGGGAGTATATGGGTTAGGTTGATATTTTTAATTTAATTATTGGAGGGAATGAATATTATGGGTTGGGTTGGGTTGGGTTGGTAATTATTAGAGGGAATGATTATATTATGGGTTGGGTTATGAGTCTCTTAATTTGGCCAAGAAATGATTAGGGTGGGTTTTGAGGGTAGATTAGAGTGGGTCATCAATGTCATATTTTGTAAATAAAATGTTGTCATAAGTATAGATGTGTCATTTGTGTAATATTTTCTTATGAAAATGTGTAGTATGGAGTTGAATAGATGAATATGGTATAAGTGTAGTGTAGAGTTGAATACATGGAGTACCTAATGAAATTGATCTTTTAGCCAAAGTAAAAAAAAAATTAAAAAAAAAGAAAAGGAAAAGAAAAAGAAAAAGGGGGAAAGGATCTAAAGTGCAGTGTTTATCCCTCAAAAATCTGGAAAATGATGACTGAGGAGTGAGAGTTGAGAGACGAAGGTGGCACATTCTTCAAAATCCCCAAACTTTATCAATCAATTAACTAAAAAAACGATGTACATCTCAGACGCAACGACAGACGACGACACAACAACGACGACAAACACGACCAACAACGACATGATGATCGAAGTAATCCCAACTCCAACCTCCTCATCACACCACCACAACCACAACCACAACCCGACTAAGAAACGGGCTGAAACATGGGTTCAAGATGAGACCCGAAGTCTAATCAGCCTTCGAAGAGACATGGACCCACTTTTCAACACCTCTAAATCAAACAAACATCTATGGGATGAGATTTCTTCAAAGATGCGTGATCGTGGCTTTGACCGATCTCCTACTATGTGCACTGATAAATGGCGTAATTTACTCAAGGAGTTTAAAAAGGTTAAGCACCATACTACTACTACTACTAGTACTGTTAATGCTAATAATAGTAATAATACTAATTCTAATAATAGTAATAATGGGTTGGCCAAGATGTCTTATTATAAGGAGATTGATGAGATTCTTAGGGAGAGGACTCAGTCTTCGTCTTCCGCTGTCGCCGCTGCTTCTGCTTCTGCTTCTGCTCCTCAACATGATGATTCTTTCTTGCATTTTTCTGATAAAGGTTTTCTTTTTATCTTTTACATTAATTATAGTAAACCGTCGGCTCAAATATGTCCATGTCAGTTGAATAACACAAAAACAGAATGCCCATGTGCCATGTGGAGGTCATATTTGGCCCGTTTTAATATTAAGACGGATGCCGACTAGCTATTTCTGTAATACCTACAAAGCTATTGGTTGTACATCAGGCATACATCAGAGTTCGTCTAAGTAACTGTTGTAATTTTAAAAACTAAGAGTATGTTTTAAACCGTTCATGTTTTAAAGAGCATTAAGTCTTGCTGAAAACGGGGCAAAGGTGACTAGTTTAACGACTAATGTAATCAATATTATTTCCTAAGCTATAACTGACACGTCTTCAGCTAAAGACGGAATTGGTCCGTATTCAATGAGAATTTGCCACTCTCTAAAGAGTTCTTGCTGACTTATATGAGTGTTACATCTTCTAATGGTGAATAATGGTGGGGATTAGGTTCTTAGGCCTTGTTCTTTCCAACTTAATTTCAGCTCGTTTTATTTCAGCTCGACTTTATTCAACACAGTTTAGTTTAGTATTAGTCATTTCTATTCAACTCATCTCTTCACAAAAGTTAAGTATTACTTCAACTCCATTCACTTTAACTCGGCTCCATTCAATTTAGTTCAATTAAGCCCACCTCCATTTAACTCAGTTCAGCTCGTTTCAGCCGAAAAGAATAGGGCCTAAGTCCTTCTTTTGGTGTTCCAACTTCAAGGCATTGTTGCGATCAATAGAAATGAAAGTAATAGCTCCTTCAAATAACTTCTACAGAGCCTTTTTTAGTATAGATGAAAGGTCAGCAGATCTTGTCTCACTTTCTACCCCAATTGGGACGCTGGAGTCCTCAATTAAAAAAGGGTTTTTCTATATGGTAACCCTCACTTTTTTCAGATCCCACATGGTAACCGTGCATTTCAGAAAAACAAAATGGTAACCCTGTGGTGCATTATTATGTATTGCCGTAACCTTAAAGTATAATTCCGTCAATTTCCACCGTTAAGTAAGTGAGTTGTCGATGACATGCCATTGGTAGGTGATGACTAAGCGTTGACTCCCTCCTATACACCCCAACTATCAATTACTCCCATTACCCACCACAATCTCCGCACGCTATAACCACCACCACCACTACCGCCATCGGCGTCCCCACCCTTCCCCGTTCGCCACCATCCGTCGACCACATCAACCCCACCTTTTGAAACCGTTGACACGACCTTTAATCTTCTCCCCCACCCTTTTAATCACGTTCCACTCCCCTAAAAACACTAGATCTCGATTTTATGAAGAGGGGAAGGGGTTTTTCAAGGTTGGATTGTGGGGTCATGTGGCCGGAGGGGGGTGGTTGGGATGGTGGTGATTTTGGCGTTGATGTGGGTCGGGGGTAAAATCATCGGGTTGTGGGTCTAGGTTGGTGGGGTTATAGGTGGGTCGTCGGGTTTGGGGGGCTGGGTTGGTGGGTCGTTGTGGTGGCTGGTGAAGGAGGTAGTGGCTGGTGAAGGAGGGGGTCTAGGGTGGTGGAGGGACAAAGGTGGTTGTGGGCTTAGTTGGGGCTGGTGAGGGTAGGTGGTGGGATGGTTGGTTGGTGGTGTTGTTTGGGGAGGGGTTGGTGGTGATGGTTGGTGAAAGGTAGAGTTAAGGGTGTTTTGTGGGTATTTTCCATGTGTCATACACATGTGGCCATGTCATTTGCAAACTAGCCAAGTCACACGCCACATCAGCCACTTAACGGTGCAAATTGACGGAATTATAGTTAGAAGGTTACGGTAATGCATAATAATACACCACAGGGTTACCATTTTTGTTTTCTGAAATGGAGGGTTACCATGTTTTTTTTTTGAAAAACCCGAGTGTTACCATATAGAAAAACCCATTAAAAAAAGAATAGGAAGCGGCAAGCAATGTGTCTAAACTTGTTTCAAATGGCTAACGACTAGCGAGTGCCTTCCTAATGTCTTTTAAGAAGGTAGTTTCATTTGAAGTTTAGCAATCTTCTTATTCCTTTGATTATATGGAGACAGTTTGTATTAATCCTAAGTTGCAATTAGGCTCCCTCCACTTCCATTGCTTTGTTACCCTGCCATCTATATGTGTAGATCCATTCCATAGTCAACTGTATTAAGCCATATATGGTAGGCGGTTTTCATTATAAGTAGTTCCTTGTACCAACTACTCTTATTTAGTATGTGTAGGTAAAGGCCCATAGCATCCATCGGGTCAATCCTTTAGTCAACTGTTTTCAGCCAGATCTGGTAGGCTGCTTTCATCATAAATAGTTCCTTGGATGTGCGGACTTGACTTCTTTAGTATGCATGTCTAGTCACTAGTGTTCCTAAATAATAAACGGCTTTGCTTCTGCGATGGATAACCTTGTTAGTAAAATGTTTCTGCATGTCTTTCTGCAAGGTTATGACCGCATGAGGCATGGAGAGAAAGTAGTGGTTTTCCCTTGTGACTGACTGTTAGTTTGCAGGATTGCAATAGTTCTATTGTTAGGACTGGACGGTCATATTATAAGTTCCGTGACGAGACCTTTTCTTGATGGGTAGCTGATGATAATGAACATCAACTGATATAACATGTTTGTTGCCTTTTTTCTGCAATGCTGGATAATATGCCAAAACTTATATATGAGTGGTTCTGTCAAATTAATAGATGTGCTTATAAGAGTTATTTGATTTTACTAAAAGTGAGCATTTCAAGGAGTTTCTTATACGTAGTCACTGGAAAAAAAAAGGAGTTTCTTTCCAGCTAGGGAATGTTAAATGGCAGTAGTATAGACTATAGAGGCTTGTCTGCTTTAGTGCTATCTTAGCTATACTGCATCTAATCTACCATGTTTTGTATCATATTGTTTTTTTTGTCCTTCGTGGGATGATTATGCCCCTCCCCCAAAGGAAAACAAAAAACCTTTGAATGCCGAACATATCAATGTGAGTATCCTTGTAAGTTGTAACATTGCTTACGTAATCATCTTGCGCAGGTATTGATGATGCCAGTATTCCATTTGGACCAATGGAAGGTATAGAGATCTTTTTCTTTTCCTCGAATGGGCAGAGTTCGTATTCTCTTTCTAGCTCTTCAAGTTGATGCCAGTAACAAATGAGATGTCTCCTGAAGTCCTGAGTGTGTATTTTGCACCGCATTCATATCACAAACCTTCTTTTAGTTGGTCTTTGTTTTTGTTATTGGTTACAAGTCTCCACTCTCCAGTGACTACGTATAAGTTATAACAAAGGTGTTTCTAAACTTGTCTTTTAAAGCTAATGGGAGACCAACACTGAATTTGGAAAGACGTTTGGATCATGAAGGGCATCCTCTTGCCATTACTGTTGCTGACGCTGTAACAGACGGTGGTGTCCCTCCGTCATTTTGGCGGGAGACCCCGAGAAACGGTGAGTTATGAGCTACGGTAAATACTTATGGTTGCTTGATATGCCATCAATTTTCTTCCTGTATAATCAAACAGTATTCAAACTAAGTTATAGGATGACCATGTAGGTCAACAATATTACCCCGATGCCACAAAGCCATGCCTATGGCAGGGAAGGGGGTCGGATGCCATAAAGGTCATTTAGATTTAAAAAAGGGATAGAAAGGGAAAACTCATTGTAAAACATGTTTTCCATCTTATTTGATTATAAGTTTCAGCATAAGGTGGTGTTTGTAATCCTAGTTTTCTTATCTGTTAGCCTTTCCACAGGTGATGATACCCATTCTTATGGAGGAAGGGTGATTACTGTCAAATGGGGAGATTACACAAGAAGGATTGGTGTAGATGGTACTGCCGATGCCATTAAGGATGTGATCAGATCTGCATTTGGGCTAAGAACAAAGCGGGCATTTTGGTTGGAAGATGAGGATCAGGTTGTTCGCTCGCTTGATAGGGACATGCCATTAGGCACTTACACTCTACACCTTGATGAAGGCATGTCCCTACTTCCTACTCTTTTAAACTTTTGACATAATGCTTTTACAACGCTCTATTATTCACTAATGAATGCAGTTAATTCATTCCTTAATGATTTTATGCCTCATAAGAAAGCAGCTGAGGTCGATGGATCCCTGATGGTTACTATTTTTTGGTAGCTCTATTTTTTTATGGACAGCCACGAGTAAAAGAGTAGTTTGATTGACATTTTGTAAGCCCTTATAGCCATTCCAATTTATCGCATTGTGCTTTCAGGTATGATGATAAAATTGTGCCACTATGAGGAATCAGACCATATTCCATTTCCTAGTCAGACCATATCCCACACTGAAGAAAAGACTTTTTATACCGAGGAGGATTTCCGTGAGTTCATGAACCGCAGGGGATGGTCTTGTCTTAGAGAATTGAGTGGATACCGGAATTTTGACAATTTGGATGATCTTCGCCCAGATGCATTATATCGTGGTGTAAACTGAAATCACTATGAACCTTAGCTTGAGTTTTCCTCAATTTTTTTTATCACTTTGTAACCCAACTGTCTTTAACCCAAAAAAAATGTGTTGTAGACTTGTAGGACTTGCAGCTTTAAGGTTGCTGACAGAAACGTATTTGTACATATATAGATTTGCCTCATTATTGGGGCTTGTAGCTGTGTATATACACGTTTTCATTTCCCTACTTGACATATTTTGAGCATTGTCTGTAAACTCTTAACAATATTGACTCATAAATAAAGAAACCTTTGTCATGTCTGTCACAGTTTGATGCTGTCCACCTCAGCTCATGTTGAGAGAAACTTATTTGCTAGAATCTGTAATTTGCTAAAATCCGAGGACGAATTACTGAATTGGTAAATTATTTGCTATACATTACCGTGCATGACGCCTTAAATTTACAACGTACAAGTGTTTTGAGCTTTGTCATTAGTGGAATGTCACGAGATGATAACTTTACACCCAAAAATCACGCTCGTGTGCTACCTAACTTGCGGTCCGTTGCAAGCTAAGTCAAGCAAGACCCTTATATGCTAGGCAATGCCTAAGTCGATGGACAAAGAAGTGTTAGCTTGAGAACAAGAAGACTAGGACACTTAGAGTTTGGAAAGATTGCTTTTATTAAGAATGCTTGAGTATACAAGTGAGTTTGTGTGAATGTTTTTTGATGATCCAAAATGAATGCCAAGGACCCCTATTTATAGGACTCCTAGGAAAGTTCTAGTCCCTACAAGACCTAGCCTATTCTAGAATTGTCTAGAAGTTACAAAGCTTCCTACTATATACAAGGCATGTCCTAGAATACTCTAGTATGTACAAAATCGGCCTAGAGATATCTAGATAGTTCCGCTATGTTCTAGCTTATTCTGAAACGGTCCGGGATGTTCCAGAAGTTTCCGGTCCTTGCTAGAGTCTCCTTTGTGCCTCTGGAAGTTTCTAGAAGTTTCCGGGCTATTCTAGATTAGTCTTCACATTTCCGGAATTCTCTAGACAACCTCCTTATGCTTGAAAGTGTAGAAAATTCTAGGGAAAGAAGCCATCCGTGACATTCTCCCCCACCTGAATCGTTGACGCCCTCGTCACGGAGTTCCATCGAAGCGCTGGATTAAGTCTTTGAATTGCCAAAGGTCTGCCTCCTTTTCCCATGACGCCTCGCTGTCGGGTTGTCCCTTCCACTTGATTAAGAATTCTCGTTGCCTTGGGACTCCTCGCTTCCGTATGACTCGGTCCGCCAAGATTGTTTCAACTTCCTTGTCATAGGAAGTCACAACTGCTGTGGGAGCCCTTTGAGACTCCCCTCGACTTGGATCCACCTCGTCCCCATGGTATGGTTTAAGCATGCTCACGTGGAACACGGGGTGAATCTTGAGTTTTGGTGGCAACTCAACTCGATACGACACCTTTCCGACCCTTTTGATGACCGGGAATGGTCCTTCATACTTTCGTACTAGTCCCTTATGCACGGATCGGAAGGCCTTGAACTGTTGTGGCAATAACTTCACCATGACCAAATCGCCTACTTGGAATTCCACATGTCGGCGATGCTTGTCCGCCCATTTCTTCATCTTCTTCGATGCCTTGTCCAAGTACGCCTTGGCTATATCGAGTTGCTCATTCCTTCCTTTAGCCATCCGAAATGCTGCTGGGCTTTGGCCTGAATATCCGGTTGCAATGGCTTTAGGAGTTAAGGGTTGATATCCCGTCACTATCTCGAACGGGCTTTGTCCGGTCGACTCGGACTTTTGAAGATTATAAGAGAATTGGGCCACATCCATGAGCTTCGCCCAATCCTTCTGGTTGGCACCCACAAAGTGCCGTAAGTATAACTCGAGAAGGGCATTGACTCTCTCTCGGTCTGCCCGTCCGTTTGTGGGTGAAAACTTGTCGAGAAGTGCAAACTTAACCCCATCAATTTGAAAAGTTCCGTCCAAAACTTGGCTGTGAATCGAGGATCACGATCACTTACGATGCTTCGTGGTAGTCCCCAATACTTCACCACGTTTTTGAAGAATAGTCTTGCCGCTTCTTCACCCTTACAGTCCCTTGGTGCGGGTATAAACGTCCCATACTTCGATAGTCGATCCACCACGACTAAGATAGAACCGCTCCCATCTGACTTGGGTAAGGCCGAGATAAAGTCCATTGATATGCTTTCCCACGGCTTCTCTGGAGTCGGCAAGGGTTGTAGTAATCCGGCTGGGACTCGTTGCTCGTTCTTGTCTTGTTGGCATACAAGGCAAGTCTTCACATATGCTTCCACATCGTCCCGCATCTGTGGCCAATAGAATGACTGCTCGATCAAGGCCATCGTCCTTTGGATCCCCGGATGTCCAGCCCACTTGGAGTCATGACACTCCTTCATTGCTTCTCGCCTCAAGTTTCCCCACTTTGGTAAGTATACGCGATGTCCCACCGTATAGAGGACACCGTCTTCAACCCAAAACCTTCGGGTTTTCCCCTCCTTAGCCAAATTCACCAAGCTCTTGGCTAGGGGATCTTTGTCAAGTCCCTCCTGGACTTTCTCGATCATGTTGCTGGCCACACCACTAATGGCCGCTAACATGGTCTTTCGGCTTAGGACGTCGGCAACCGTGTTAATTTTGCCCGGCTTGTATTCCATAACATAATCGAACTCGGCCAAGAAGTCCTGCCATCGAGCCTGCTTGGGAGTAAGCTTCTTTTGATTTTGAAAGTAGCTTGTAGCAACATTGTTAGTCTTGATCACGATCCGGCTCCCAAGTAGATAATGCCTCCATATCCGCAAACAGTGAATGATCGCAGTCATCTCCTTGTCATGCACTGGATACCTCCTCTCTGCATCATTCAACTTCCGAGATTCAAATGCTACTGGGTGACCGTCTTGGACGAGCACTCCTCCAATAGCATAGTCGGATGCATCTGTGTGGACTTCAAATGGCTTACCATAGTCGGGTAACGCCAACACTGGCTCCTCGCTTACCGCTCGTTTAAGCCCATCAAATGCCTCTTGGCATTTAGCGTCCCACGCCCATGGGACCTTCTTCTTCAATAGGTCGGTTAAGGGAGCAGCCTTGGCCGAGTAGCCTTGGATGAACCGGCGATAGTAATTTGCTAGCCCAAGGAAAGAACGTAGCTCCGACACGTTCTTTGGCGCTTCCCAATCATTGATCGCCTTGATCTTGTCATGCTCCATCATAATTTGGCCGCCCTTTACTCGGTGCCCCAAGAAAGACACCTCCTCTTGTGCAAAAGAGCATTTTTCTAGCTTGACATAGAGTTCCGCCTCTCGTAAGACTTGGAACACTTGTCGTAGGTGTTGCACATGTTCTTGTAAGTTATTACTAAACACCACAATATCATCAAGATATACCACCACGAACTTGTCGAGGAACGGGTGAAATATCTTGTTCATTAGCGTACAAAATGTTGCTGGGGCGTTGGTGAGGCCAAATAACATCACTAAGAACTCGTATGACCCATACCGAGTCACACATGTAGTCGTCGGCTCGTCACCCTCAGCGATACGCACTTGCCAATAACCAGATCGAATGTCAAGTTTAGAGAAATACCTTGCCATGCCCAATCGATCGAAAAGATCGGCTACCAAAGGGATCGGGTACTTATTCTTGACGGTGACCTTGTTCAAAGCCCGATAGTCGATGCACATGCGAAAGGACCCGTCATGCTTCTTCTGAAACAAGACTGGTGCGCCATATGGGGCCTTTGACGGCCTGATAAAGCCGACATCCAAGAGTTCCTTGAGTTGTCTCCACAACTCTTCTAATTCCGGTGGTGCCATTCTGTACGGACTCATGGCTGGCGGTTTAGCTCCTGGCTCCAACTCGATCTCATGGTCCACCTCCCTCCTAGGTGGAAGTCTCTTAGGCAGCTCGGGTGGCATCACGTCTTGATACTCCTTCAAGACCTTTTGAACCTCCATCGACACCTCCGATGTTGATGAGGGTGTCTCCTCGACCATCGCCACCAAGTATGTTGCCTCACCATGCTTTATACCCTTCTTGAGCTGGAGTGCGGACAACGTCTTCGCTTCAACTTGCTCACGTGTGACCGGAATTGATTGGGCATTACCTCGACTAGTGATAGTCAAGGACCCATCCTTTTCGAACACCAACGGTCGCACTGAGTCGATAAACTCCATGCCAAGCACCATGGCGTAGTCATCCATGTTCACCACCGTGAAGTCGGCATTCCCCTCCCATTCACCCAAACGAAAGGGTACATTCCGAACTATTCCATGAATAGGCATCGATGAGGAGTTCACGGCCTTCAACGACCCTCCTTCCTTATGATATTTTAACCCCAACCTTGTGGCCTCCTCCTTGGTCACAAAGTTGTGGGTGGCACCACAATCAAACAACGATTTGGTGCGCTTCCCGTTTACGACCACCTCTACAAATATTAAGCCACTTGAACGAGGAAGGACATCGAGCTTGGTAGGCTTACCTTCCACTTTCGTCTTCTCCTTGGCGATCTTGTTTAGCAACCGAAGAGATCCCATCTGTGCTTCGTCTTCGGAGCTAGTCTTCTCATCGTACGCGGACGCCATTGCATTCAACTTCTACTTTTGTGGGCAATCCCGTACAAAGTGCGGCCCTCCGCACAAGAAACAATCCCGGTTCTTAAGCTTGCTGTCCGAGAAAGACGTCTCCTTTGCCTTGCCCTTGTCCTTATACTTCGAAAACCTTGAAGTAGATGCGCCGCTAGACGAAGGAGTAGTGGCTCCCCCACCTCTCTCCTTGTTACCACCCTTCTTAACAAACCGATCGCGCTTTGGCTCCGTCTTTAGCTCGTATAGGGATTCTGCCACATTGATGGCCTCGGCTAAAGTCTTGACATTTCGACGCTTTTACTCTTGCTCGGCCCATCTTTGTAGTCCATCCATGAAGTATAGGAACGATAAGTGCTCCGGCATGTCCTCGATCTCTAGCAAGAGGGAGGAGTATTGCTTTACGTACTCACGAATCGATCCTATATGCTTCAAGGCTCGTAATTTCTTCAAAGCTATCTCCTCGGCATTGTCGGGATAGAGTTGCTTCTTGAAATCTCCCTTGAAGTCATCCCAAGTATTAATGTGGCACAACCCCTTCTTCTCGTCGGCTTGTCGTCTCCTCCACCAAAGGATGGCATCCTTGGCTAAGTACATCGTGGCACTCTTGATCTTCATGTCATCCTCGGTGATTTTGAGGGCATCAAAGTATTGCTCGAGTCCCCACAAGAAGTTGTCGATCTTCTTCGAGTCTCTCTTGCCATTGTACTTCGTTGGTTCAGGAACTCGAATCTTTGGTGCCTCCCGAATGGTGGTCGTCCCTGCCACAGCAGCTCGATATAAGGCAAGGTCGGTCTTCGTCTCGGTAAGTTGGGCCGTTAAGGCTTGAACGTGGCCACGCAGTTCTGTCATTTGCTTGGCCACTTCCTCCTGGACAATGTGAGCCATCTGCTCACGGAACATGTTTGCGAGCTCCCCTCGCAAAGAACCAGCAAGCTCATTGATCAAGCCTTGGACCTCACCCTTGAGGTCTTGATTATCCTGCTCCAAACCCTTAACTTTTTCTTGAAGGTCTTCCATACTCTCCACGATCCCGGATAAGGCATCTTGGTGTTCCCCCACAACGAGTTCTACCCGTGCTATCCGAGCATATTAGTAGTCTCCTTCTTTTGAGGGTTAGTTCCCGTAGCCTTACCCCCAACCATCACGTCCTCCACCACGCTAGCACTTGTGTCATGTCCCGACATATTCCCAACTATGGTCTTCGCAGGCGAACCTGCTCTGATACCACTTGTCACGAGATGATAACTTTACACCCAAAAATCACGCTCGTGTGCTACCTAACTTGCGGTCCGTTGCAAGCTAAGTCAAGCAAGACCCTTATATGCTAGGCAATGCCTAAGTCGATGGACAAAGAAGTGTTAGCTTGAGAACAAGAAGACTAGGACACTTAGAGTTTGGAAAGATTGCTTTTATTAAGAATGCTTGAGTATACAAGTGAGTTTGTGTGAATGCTTTTTGATGATCCAAAATGAATGCCAAGGACCCCTATTTATAGGACTCCTAGGAAAGTTCTAGTCCCTACAAGACCTAGCCTATTCTAGAATTGTCTAGAAGTTACAAAGCTTCCTACTATATACAAGGCATGTCCTAGAATACTCTAGTATGTACAAAATCGGCCTAGAGATATCTAGATAGTTCCGCTATGTTCTAGCTTATTCCGGAACGGTCCGGGATGTTCCAGAAGTCTCCGGTCCTTGCTAGAGTCTCCTTTGTGCCTCTGGAAGTTTCTAGAAGTTTCCGGGTTATTCTAGATTAGTCTTCACATTTCCGGAATTCTCTAGACAACCTCCTTATGCTTGAAAGTGTAGAAAATTCTAGGGAAAGAAGCCATCCGTGACAGGAAGCTCTTGTGTGTCTATCACAGTTTCATGCCGTCATTCTATGTTATAGACCTCGATTGATGTCTTCAGAAATTTATTTGCTAGAATCTGAAGACAGATTCTGTATAGGTTCATTGTCTCAACACATTAGACTAATCGAGCAGCCTCCAGCAAGGAAGCTCTAACAAGAGTAAACTAATGACGGAAGTCAGGATACGAGTGAGGGGATGAAACATGCAGCAAAAAAAAATTGACTTAACAAATTGACCCTAATTACATTGTCTGGCAGCATAAGACAAGCCTCTGCATCCTGTATGCTCTTCAGTTGTGTTTTTCCCTCTTTTTCGTGTCAGCAACAGCAAATAAACTACAACAATGCGGATTTCAACCCGTTATCTATCGTCTCAAAACTTCAATAAGCAAAAGAGTCGAGTGTATTGCATGTGTCCTTATCCCACATACTCTTTAAAAAGACGAGCCTATATGTGTATCGCATGTATCGTGCATGATAAAGAAAGAGGCAATGGAATACGAAGGCGTGTCCTTTTGATGGATGGTCCAATTTAATCCGGGCGTACTCTAAAGGCTCCAAGTTCGTCTAAAAAGTAACGGGATGATGTGGTAGATATTTTCGTGAAAGCATATTAGAAAGAGCAAACCAAGTTTTATTGACAGCAACAAATTCAACATTAATCAAACTGACTGAAGAAGTTACAAAATTGTGAATCAATGATTCACAAAACCGCATAAACTTCGCTTGCGTCCATTGTCCAATCCTACCGCGAAAAGTGAAAACACTTGATTCCTGTTGGCTTCTACAAATATCCTATTGTTCATCCAAGTCATCGTTGTTTTTGTAAGACACAAGAGTGTCAACCTTGTGAATCTGCGACATATATCAGCAACAAATGCAGTGTCATCAGTTTAACAGGACAGGACTACTGCGGAACAAACACATACGACTTTAGCAGTAATATCGGCGTAGAATGCAATTTGTTTACCTTGGTATCAAAAGAATGCAATTTCACCATTTGTGGATTGGCAATCAACTTAGGATCACTCTCAATCCAAGTGAAGGGTGCCTCCACATCCTTGTCTGTATAGGCTAACACATCAAACACACCTGTAAAAACAGTCAAATTATGAATAAACTCGGTTTATTTTCCAAACTAAGAATAAAGTCGGTTTATTTGAAATTACATACATGGTTCATCAAGGCAAGGCAAATAAGTGATGCTTGAAGCAATCTGCCTCATAATTGCTTGTATCTCCCTCATTATTTCCTTGTCACTCTTTTCTTTCGATACCCTAGAAAAATAGTAATTGAAATACAATAATCGATCAACAAACATAGTACGTAATTTTAACCGATTGTGAAAGGGATTTAATTTTTACCCTTTCTCAACCACTTCAGAGTCAGTCTCAATGCTGAAATTCCATCTTTCAAGAACTTCATTAGTGGCTTTACTCATTATCACCAATACAACTCTCTGTAGTTTCCCAGATTCAAGCCATTCTACAATCGAAACCAAACCCGACAAATTAAGAAAGCCGAATTCATCAAACCATAATGAATATAACAAACATTCAACTTAGAACAAGAAAAAAAGCGAAATTAACCCGAAAGTTGAGCAGTGAGATTAGAAAGGAAAGATTTGACACCCTCATCTTGAGTAAGAAGCATTGGCAATCCATATTTCTTCACTTTGGCAAAACTCTCTTCTGGGTACACTCCACGATTGTACAGGATACTAATTACATCAATCAATTGGGGAAAATTAAGGGTTCATCAACTCAAACTTTACAAAAAAAATATTAAAATGGGCAAAAAAATATGCGAACATGACTCACCTATTTGCAGCATACCCTACAAAATTAAGACAAATGGATTTCAGAAAATGGAAGAAAGTTAGAAAGTTTGTTTAGAAAATCTGCACAATTAAAAATGTAATTGGGTTTAGTAATCAGGGTAATTAAGTGAATTTAATTACCAAAGAATTCGCTGACGATAGCGGCGGAACCACGGAGAGTGATAATGTCCTTAGTAACAGTTCTTGAAGCCATTGATGAAATTATTAATTAAGGTTTTGAGAATTAAGAAATACAGAGTGAAAGTAGTGTTGAAAGATTCTGGGTTTGTATAGTTGTTCAAATGAATGGGGTTTTAGATGAATTGATTAGAAAATTGAGTAGATTTGTAGGAGTGGGATATGGGGATTAGTGGCGGAAAATGGTGGGGTTTATGACTTTATGAATGTTTGATGAATTGAAAGTTGAAACTAGAAAAATGGAACTAAGTGTAAACGGCTAGTTTTTCCCTCTTGGTCCTTCTCTTAGAATCTAAGATGTCCCAACGGTCGGTTTAATGCCCGGACTATTTAAAAGCACGACTCGTCTCACTGTAAACGGACACTATCTATCACAAACAGAAAATGGATATTTGTCCGTATTAATGAGAATTTGTGTTAATAACAAGTCACTATAACGGGAGTCATTTTTAAAATAATGTGACAATATAAAATATTTATCATTTTGGGCAAAATAAAACTTATTTATTAAAATGGGGTTCACCTAGGATCGAGATCTCTAAACCTAAGACCATATCCGTTATTAACCAACATTTTAGACCACCTTTCAATCTTTCTATCTCCATTCTCTCACCCCCACCATTACCACCACCACATATTGTGGTGGTAGCAGGGCCGGTCCTGAACATTTTGAGGCCCCGGGCAAAATACTAAAATGGGGCCCTTTTACAAATTTCAATTCAATTAATTCAAGTGTCATTGTCTAATCCATAATACACCCTCCTATTCTCGATAATTTTCCCCATTCATGGGTGACACAAAATTAAGGGTGGTTAATTAAATAAGGTAAAGAATTGTGATGGGGTGAGTTGATTGGAGAGAGGGACGGTATTGTAGGGTATTATTGTGGGGTGAGGTGATTAAAATAAGTATTATTGTGGGGTAAAATGATTAAAAGAAGATAAAATATGGGTATTGTGGGGTATTGTTTTGGGTGAGATGATTAAAATAAGTATAAAAACTTACTGAAAAGAGGGAAAATATTGTGAATAGATAAAAAAGAAAAGAGGGAATGTTATTTAGAATAGGAGGGAGTATATATTAAGAAATCATAAAAGTACGATTTACGTGTATTTTGAGATGCAAAGCTATTAATTATAATATCAACATCGATGTTTTCTAAAAGTTCATTCTCAATTGATAGCATTACAAGACCATTCAACCGTCCTTCCGGCATTAACATCCTCAAGTAGGTTTTCCTACTGTTTGCCTATAGCAAGTAAGCAGTTACAACAAAAAAACAATAAAACGACATTACGAAAACGCCAACATCTATCAACAATCAAGAATTAAAATAACGAAGTAAATAAAAATTAAGAAGAATAGGGATTAGAACACCTCAGTCCCAAATTACCGAGGCAACATAGGTGGATCGACGAGACGATGAATAACGAGCAATAGCCAGTCAAGATACGTAAACTTCACACCTTTTAAAATTTCTAAATTTACAGATAGAATGATGACAAACACAAAAAAATTTATAAGTAAAATTGATTTTTTTTTTGGGATTTGAGGAAAAGTAAGAAAACTAGAAAGGAACCAAAGAGAGAAAAGAATAGGAGTGAAATTAGCGTTATTTCCAAAAAGTTGTTTTTAACTTTCCTTCTTTAGTGTTGGGCTGCTGGTTGAGTGCATGCGTTTTTTCTTCCACAATTTTCTTTTTTCCTGCTTATGTTTTTTTTACATTGGGCCCTTCCTAATATTGGGCCCTTGTCATTTGCCTACCTAAACAGGCCCAAGGGCCGGCCCTGGGTGGTAGAGGGTTTGGTGGTGAGCCGGTGACTAGGGGTTGGATTAAAGCACCATTTTAGACCACCTTTCAATCTTTTTATCTCCATTCTATCTACATTCACTTCGACCCTTTAGATTTCTATTATGTACTTATGTATTTTCGTTTATGTTTTTTGTACTTTAGTAGTACTCCAAAACTGCTTCTTGCATGTCGAATCTTGGATCTAGATTTTATGTCTAAAATGCGTTTTTAGGCGTTTAAAAAACGTATCGCTATTATGCACATGTAATGTTTTCTAGCTACAAGGTTGAAAATATTAAATAAGCATCGATGGGATGTACTAGTCAATCAATTTGCTTCCCACCAAAAGCTATCTTATTTACTCGTTGCTTGCATTCTTACAAATTGTTGTCTTCCTTCCTACAAACGAATATGTATGTGTAGACCGCTGATGATCGAGACTAGGATCCCGACGCACACAAACCGAGCACTAGTGGACGATCCCTCACTAGTGCTTGACGCTCAAGCTTGCATTCTTGTCACGAGATTAGACAAGGGTGTGCTCCACGTTCCGGCTCAAAGTACCGGACAATCGTGACACGTAGCATCCTTTTTGAAGCCTAGTGATTTGTATTATAATACTTGATGAGTGAGGAATGAGAGCTTTCATAACAATTGATACACACCGAAATATATAAATAAAGGGTAGCCTATTAAATTTGACTTTTATTTCTTATTTCCCACAAAATTATAGCGTATATAAGAACATTAGATAGTTTGTAATGATCATCAAAAGAATTTTATGAATGAGAACTAGCTTATGCTTGTTTGGTTATTAGAATCCAATTATTTAATTATACTGAAATTCTAGTATATTGGGTAGCGTATCAATCTTTGATTGAAGAATTACATTTTTATCCTTATTTGCTTAAGTTTCGTATTTTTTCCCAATTGCTCTTCCATTTTTCATTTTCAATCACATCAAACACATGCCTAAAATTTTGGTAAAGCAGGTTATGAAGAGTGTGAAGGGTAGAATTTTGAATATAAAATAGAAGTAAATGACATGCAGAATGGTTCATACAAGCTATAAGTGATAATAAGAAATAGGCCGAGACTGTTCACTTGGTATCGGTATCAATGGTAAGGGACTGAGGGAGGATCTCCCTTAATATGTTTGTAATGTGTGTGGTTCATGATATCAATGAGAACCTTATAATTGTAAAAAAAAAAAAAAGGAAAAATTAATGGGAATAATCCATCTTATGGGGGGTATTCCACTAATAATCCACATTTTATTTAATCCCACAATAAAACCATCTATTTATATTTTCATTAAAGCCTGAACTAGTTGGAAGGGTTACCTATCCAACCGATTAAAGTCTCATTTTTTCTACTTTGATTACACTTAAGACTTACCCATTACTTAATTAACCCTTAGTCCCTTACACATATGAACACTGAACCTTTATTAACCTCCCTTTAATCACTTCATTTTCTTCAAACGCCATTAATCCCCCTTCATTTTCTCCATTTCAAACGCCATTGTTGTTCAGTACTAAATTCAGTTTGATGATGACAACCTCAAAAGTAAATCTCCCAATTTTCTCTTATTAATTTACAAGTGTTACAAGGAATGATTCGATTGTATTGGTTCATTCATACTGAACCAGAAGTGTAGCAAAGTACCGAATATCGAGATATAAAATAGGAACTGAGATACAACAGATTCTCCATCATCACCGCTACCATCATGGCGCCATCACCAATGATAAGACTAGATAAATGGCAATAAGTACTAAGAAAGTTAATACTAGATAAATAAAGGGATCGGAAGTGTTTATTTCTAGGCACTTGAATTTGAGAAATTACCCATTTTTTAATATGCTTATTTTATGCTCATCATCATTTTTAAGTTGGGTTTGGAATTAAATTGGATTGTAGAATTGGGAATTGAATTGAAAGATGGGTCAGGGAATTTAAGGGCTTGGAATTGATATCAAGAGTATTTGAATGAAAGGAGGTGCTTGAAGAACATGAGATCAGTCGCCAAATTCATTCAGGCGACCGATGTTGGCGACTGATTTCAGTCGCCAAAATGAATTTGGCGACTGAAATCAGTCGCCAAGACCCAGTCGCAGACCTTAGTCGTCAAATAAAAATATGGCGACTGATTTCAGTCGCCCAATTTGGCGACTGAATGGTGAAGTAGTCGCCAAATTGGCGACTGATATCAGTCGCCAATTTGGCGACTACGCCACCATTCAGTCGCCAATTTGGCGACCACGCCACCATTCGGTCGCCAAATTGGCGACTGAAATCAGTCGCAAAATCAGGTTTTATTTGTAAAAATACAGGGGGTTTGGCGACTGAAAACAGTTAACCAATTTTACAAATCAAGTTGTAAAATCAAATCAAGTTTATATCAAGAAAATCAAAGTTTACAAATCTTGATAAAGGTTTACAAAACCAAGTTTAAACAACCACAATTAACCAATTTCTTAACTAAAATCAAAAGTCAAGGAAACCCATACTGGCTTCGGCTTGCATACCACCACCTCCATTGCCTTCATCATAATCTCGCAGAAAGGGAGGCGGACCTTGGTTGCAGTTGTTGAACATGGTTTTCATTGCTTTAAATTTTTCTTTCATTATCCGGACTTTCTCATCCCTTTCGGCGTGTTTTCTTCTTTCTTTGTCAAGTTGGGCTTGGAGTTTACCTACGACTCCCGGCTCGTAAGTTTGTCTTGAGCTGGAAGGCATGCTTGCCCTTGGAGCTTCGTAGAATACATCCTTAGCCGAGCCAATTCTGTACACATTCCCCTTCTTGAAACCCTTAACCAAGTCGAACCAAATCTCGTTATCGGGCTTCTCGGGTTGCCTAACTTTCTCGGCCAAAAATGATTCCTACAAAATATAAACATTATGATTAAAAATAACTACAAAATTTGTTAAACATTCAAAAAAATGAACTTATTGTAAAAATCCAAAAATGGTTTGAAACTTACATATAATTCCTTATCTTTTGGCTTAATCCAATATCTTCTATTGTCTTGGAGTAGGGAATGGGTGTCAAGGAAGAGCTCCGGATCCGTGGACGTGTTACCTTTTTTCTTCTTACCCTTCTAAAAGAAGAAATTAAAGACTTGTATAAAAAGATTTTAATAATAAGGATTATTTAATAGGAATACTCCAAACTATGATGGACCTGCTCAAAATATTCCAATCTTTATTTTAACTACCAATATACCCAACTATTCCCCAACTTCTCTTTAAATAGAATTAGTGTAATATTAACCTGTTGAAGTAGGTTAATTTACCTTGTACCCACCTATTTTCTTTTTATATATTCTATCTTCCTCCTCCGCTGACAGCTACTTCATCTTCTTCTTTCTGCAACTTTTTTTTTTACAATTTTTTTTTTTTTCCTCCATCTAGATAGTATTATTCTTCATCTTTCTTCTCCTTTGATAATTTTTTCTCCCCCATCATTATCTTCAGCAGGTTAACCTTTTTCTTTTCCTTTGTTAATCTTCATCTTCTTTCTTTCCCCCATTTTTCGTCCCTTTTCATTCTTCATCTTCATTCATTACATTCTTATTCTTTTTCCCTTTATTTATTAACCTTCATTTGCTCAAATTTTTTGTATAATCCCTGCATTCTAAATAGATCACAGCTAACTTATAGTTCCCAATTTACAATTAGGACAACAAAACACCCAATTCCCAATTTCATACCCTGATTCCCCAATTTCGGTAATTTCCTTAACCCAGAAAAACAATAAAAACATTAAATCCCAAATTCCTCAATTAATCCTTAATCCATAATTCTAATTCCACCAGTGAATCCATCGAACGCACAAGTACTAAACCTAGCCACCATATAAATAAAAAATTACAAATTCAACAAGTCAATTATTGAAGATCTATTTTAAGTTGCCCAGTCTTCTACCAATGGATCTAATTCCCAAATTTCATACCCTATTTCTAATTCCAGTTGTTGAAAAAGTACAAATTTCACCGGAGGGTTTGGTAGTTTTAAGGATAAATATGGTGAAAAAGAATGCGTGGTTAAAATTAGTGGATAGTGGTGAGAATTTAGGCAGTGATAAAAAAAGGAATAAATGGGTCAGCAATGGCGTTATGTAGAAGTTTCAGAATTGACAGAAAATGGTGAAAAAGGAAGAGAGAAGACGTAAAAAGATAAAATGAAAGGAAAATGGTAGGTTAAAATGGATTTAAAATATAAGATGACATGTTTATCAGGTCACTAGTTACCCTATTGCAATATAAGCAAATGGGTTAAATAGTTGAGTAAATTGTTAGTTAAAATAAAGATTGTAGCATTTTGAGCACGACTATCAAAGTTCAGAGTATTCCTATTAAATAATCCTAATAATAAAAAGAATTTAAGTTATAATTTTCAAATGGACGAAAAAGTGGATTAATAAATGTAAACTAACACCCAAAACTAGGTCCAAGAAAGATCGAGATCCTCCGTGATGTGAAGGCTCAGTCGCTCCATCTTTCTTTCCTCCTCTTTTATTTGTAGATGCTTAGGCCGACTTAGCCTGAAACTCCGGAGTTTCACGATATTTAAGCATTTCTTCAGATGCACCACCTACAATTTAAATTAGTATTATAAAATATGATAAAATGTGTTAAATTATAACTATATACAAATAACAAAAAAAATTAAATACCTCTCATATGCTCCGGCTCTTTCTTCCTCTTGACAACCTTATACATGCTGTCCCTTAACCGTCTAGTGCATGTCTCATTGTACCTTTGACGTACAATATACTCTAATCCCGCTGGTCAGTCAAATGTTTTCTACAATTTAAAAGGTAAGTATTAGTAAAATAAATTATTAATTGAAAATTATAATAATATAACAAAATATAAACAAAAATATACCCTAAAATTATTGAATCATTCCTCTTTTTGTGTGGAGGTAGCCTTTGTCCAACAAGTAGGAGCAACCCCCGTCATCTTCATCTTTGTACTTTGAGTACAACCTCGTACAACCTTTTGAGACGAAAACCTGAAAAATAATATATATATATATATATATATATATATATATTATGGAATAATATGCATTTATGTTAAATAATGTAAAATAATTATAAAAAAATAAATTAAAGCCATTGGTCGTTGTCTTACCAAAAACCCGCGAAATCAAGTATCATCTTCATTTCCATTCTCATAAATGATTTCATCAGGTGGAGACAACATAAACCCGCTAGATACTATTTCTTCTTGAAAAAAAGTCGTATCTACTTGAGAGCGTGATTTTGTCTTAAAGATTGCACACCACTGCTTTTGATTTCGATCATTCTTCATGCTTGGATAAGAAGCGAAATATACTTGATTGGCTTGATGTGCGAGTATAAACAGATCATACTTTGAGTATGTCCGGGTGGTATGATTCACTTCGACAAGTTTATAACGTTCATGAACTTTCATACCGGCCACAGAGTTATCCTTCCATTCACACTTAAATAAGACAGTATTATAAGAACGCTCACGCCCATTATAGCTCAACTCAAAGATATCCTCAACTATACCATAGTATTCGTTGTCATCAAGAGAAGAAATAGTAACACCATAATTGCACCTAGCCTTATCCTTACCGTAGTTGAGTGTATGGAAATTAAATCCGTTGACCGAGTAACGATTCCACGTTTTAACCATTCGTGAAGGACCAAAGGCCAAAGTCCTTATCAAATCATCTTGGATATTTAACTCAATTACATGGTTCCGAAACCATGCTGCAAATTGATCCTCATGGTTACTCCAAACATCATCTCTATTCACATTAGGATGTGCTTTAATTAAATCATTCACAAACTCCGTTTCATATGATTCCAAAATCTAACAATTAGAAAGAACGTAAAGGTGAGCACGATCATATTCTTTGTCATCCAAATATCTTGTTCCCCCAATTGATGAACAACCCTCATCATCATGCATTTGGAAAAACTCGGGTAAACTTGTCTCAAGTTCATCCGCTTTATCAAGACTCAAGTATTTTGCTTTGGTTTCTATATGTTTTTCAAAGTAAAAAGAGCAAAAATTTGCATTCTCTTCCGTTAAATACGCATTGCATATAGAACCTTCAACCCGAGCTTTGTTACCAATTTTCTTCTTCACGTGATTAAGAAACCTATTCAATAATTGATGGGATTAATAGTTGTTAAGACTAGTATATAAATATTAAATCAATTATATAGTACGATAATAATTATAATTTAATTACTACTTAGCGATCTTACCTTTCAAATGGATACATCCACCTATATTGGACGGGGCCTCCAACTTTGGCTTCGTAAGGCAAATGTATCGGTATATGCTCCATGGAATTAAAAAATGATGGAGGAAATATCATCTCGAACTTACACAATATCTCTTGTATTTGCTCCTCAAGACGAATCATGCCATCAACACACATTGAAGACGAACATAAATCTAAAAAAAATTGACTTATCTCAACAATTGCATTCCACACGGGAGTGGGGAGGAGATGTCTCAAAGATACTGGTAATAATCGTTCCATGAAGATATGACAATCATGACTTTTCAAGCCTTGCAACTTTAGCTCCTTCATATCAACACATCGACTAAAATCGGATGCATATCCGCCTTATCTATAGAAGCAGTCAACTGAGTTCTGAACGAATTTTAACTTTCTTAACCACTCACATAATACCTTCCTTTGAGCTTTGTCAAGTGTAAAAATAGATTTTGATTTAGACTCATCGCTACGAATGTGAAGTTCGGGACGATGACAAATTGTCTTCAAATCTTCTCGTGATTTAACAGTATCACAAGTCTTTCCCTTTACATCCATAATCGTGTGAATCAGTTGATCAAAGAAATTATTTTCTATATGCATTACATCCAAATTGTGCCTAATTAATCGTCTTCCAATAAGGAAGATCCCAAAAAATGCTTCTTTTAAACCAACCAATTTTCTTCTTTTTCAACTCATCCGTCTCTGCTTTAGTACAATCAATAGTACGTGACAAATCACAAACCATATCCCACACCTTATCCCCCGGAAGTCGATCTAAAGCATGATTCCGCTCCACTTTACCTTTTCTGAAAGCTTTTTTGTTGCTCCTAAAGGCATGCCCCTCCGGTAAGAATTGTCTATGACAATCAAACCAACTCACTTTTTTGGAACAAGGAAGCGAAAATGCTTTGCTCTGGTACATGCAACAAGGACATGCCTTTTTTCCCGCGGTAGACTATCCAGATAGCATACCGTAGGCGGGAAAATCGTTAATGGTCCATAATAATGAAGCTCTTAGTAAAAAATTTTGCTTTAAAGACACATCATATGTTTGCACACCTACTTCCCACAATTGTTCCAATTCTTCCACCAAAGGTTGCAAATAAACATCTAGGGCGGTTTTTGGATTATCAGGACCAGGAATAATTAGAGACAAGAAGATGAATTGTTTTTTCATACATAACCAAGATGGTAAGTTGTATGGAGTGACCATTACGGGCCAAGAAGAGTACTTTCTACCAAACTGGCCGAATGGAGCAAAACCATCCGTACAAAGGCCAAGTCGCACATTACGGGGTTCCTCAGCAAAGTCGGGGTAAAGCATATCAAACCGCTTCCATTCCTCTCCATCACTCGGATGACACATATTTCCCGGAGTACGAGGATTTTCCTTGTGCCATCTCATTTGCTCGACAATGTTTTTGGTAGAAACATTCTTTGAAGTCTAGGAGCTAGAGGAAAGTAAGTTACGGGATTTTCGGGTATTGGTTTCTTACTCTTTTCACCTCTCTTTTTTCATTCTTTCCTTTTTTACCCTTCAAGACAATACTTCCCTCAATTGTCTTACATCTAGCCTTTTGACATTTACTACACTTGTCAAGCAAGGCATCATCCTTCCAAAAGAGCATACATCCATCCTTACATGCATCAATCTTGTAATGCGGAAGTTGTAGACCTTTCACTACTTTTTTGGTATTGTAGAATGATCGGGTCATGACATTATTATCGGGGATAACATCCTCAATCAAAGAAGCAATGCCATCAACACAATTAAATGGCAAATTGTACTCACATTTCAAAGTTACTATCCTAGAGGCGGCTTCTAACAATGACATTTTGCTCCCTTCATATAATGGTTTTTCACTCGCCTTTAACATATCAAAAAAGGCTTTTGCTTGTGGGTGTGGTTCTTCTTCATTCATTGGTATATGATCATTATTGAAAATATTAGACTCAAAGGCATCAACTACCATATCTCTATATGGGTTCTCATTTTGTGGGATTTGAGATTGTTCGGGAAGTGAAAAATAAGATTCTCCATGAGAAATCCAATTGTAGTAGTTTGGACAAAACCCGTTTGTATAAAGATGTTCTTGAACCTCAATGTCATGTAGATATTTTATGTTTTCGCATTTAATACAAGGACACCTAAGTTTGTTTACTACTAAATCATATTCGTCTTGTTGTTTAGCAAATTCAATAAACTCGGCAACCCCCTTTATAAATCTAGCGGTAGGACGTCTTTTCTTATCAAGTCTTTCTTCGTACATCCATGTACGCTCAAATCTCTTCATTTTAATCTAAACATTAACCAACACAACAAGTACAAAAACTACTAACACTAATCAAAACCCCAAATATTAACAACACTAACACAAACACAAACAATCATATTTATCAAAACCTTAATACGAAATACACTAACACAAATCAAAATTATCAATACTAACAAAATAATACTAATAACATAATAAAACTAATCAAACAACACTAACCAAAACCCCTATACTACCAACACTAACACAAATCATGAAAATTATCAAAACCCCATTACTAACAACACTAACCCAAATCAAAATTAACAATACCAACAAAATTAATACTAACAACACTAATAATATCAACAACACTAATAATATCAACAACACTACCACTAATCAAACCCCAATACTAACAACACTAATAAAAATTACAATTACTAACACTAATTCAAACTGCACCAAACCCTAACTAAATAACATCTAAAAACCTAATAAACATCACAAATCTTTAAAAATAAATCTATCAAATCTTCAAAAACTAATGAAAATCATAAATTAAACTAATAAACTTAACATTAATTTAAGAAATTGAAATTAAAACTATAAATATACCTTCACAAACTAAAAGAAAATGAGGTGGTTGACGGAGTAGTGGTCGGAGCGTGGCGTCGGATTATAGAGTGGTGGTGGTGTCGGAGCAAGGGGTTATATCGCCAAAAATGGGGTTTTTTTTTAAATTTGGTAAAATAGGGAAGAAGGGGAAAGTCGCGGATTCTGGAACTATTATAGGTATTTGGCGACTGAAAATGGCGACTACTTTGGCAGTCGCCAATTTGGCGACTGAAAACGGTCACCAAATTGTGTTTCAGTCGCCAAATTGGTGACATATAGTGGTCGCTTGAGGTTTTCAATAACAATTTTTGGAATCTCTTTAGTCGCTAAATTAGCGACTACATTCAGTCGCCATATTACTTATTCAGTCGCCAATTTGGCGACTATTCAAATCGGTAGCCTTATTACAGACTTACAGTCGCCTGAAACAAGATTTCTTGTAGTGAAGAAAAAGGAAAGACATCTTAATAATAAAATGAGAAAATGGCCTCACGACTACTTTTAACCGGAAACAACCGGTACCCAAGAGACCAAGTTTAGTATATAAATAAAGAAGATTATGTTAGTTTTATTGTAGGATAAAAAGAAATTTAGATTATTAATGGAATACCACTTATAATATGGATTTTTCCCATTAATTTTTTCAAAAAAAATATCATTATACATTTTGGTATCAGAGCAGTATAGATTTGATTAATTTACCAATGAATTTCTTGAACTGCCGAGTTTTTGTTTCCTCTGTTCATGCGGAAAGATGTCATTATAAACAAATTGGAATTCTACTGTACTTAATTTCAAAAGTTTGTATTGCCGTATGGATTCCATGTTGCGTACTATTATAAGAGTCTTATCCATTAATCATCATTATATAATGGGTTTGGCATGTTATTATGTCAAGTCATTGTCCATTATGTCATCTTTTACCATACCTTTGCTGCAATTGTTCCATTATGTCACGTCAATGTTCCAATTATGGTGAAGTATTTGCTGCAATTGTACTGTACTCAGAAGTATGTCATTGTCAGATGTTAGCCAAGTTGCACCATTTATTTTGACTTGTCCCTTTGGGACTAATGGATTCTTCTTGCTGGCATAAATTTGTCACTTTGGTACCACTAATTTGATTATATTATATTATATGTTAATCTATTTGTATTTACGTCTTTCGAATGCGTCATTTTGCCGTGCATTATTGGTATTATCAAACATGAATGTCTGTTGTTAATTATTGTTTTCATGGATCATGAAAATAATGTGGTAGTGCCCCTCTGTATTAGTTCATGAGTGTATTTTTTTGGTGCTTTTCATTGTGTTAGTACCATAAATTAATGTACCGTGAAGTGTTAAGCGCATAATGATGGGTCGTACCTTTTTACAATCAAACCCATTCGTACCTTTTCGTGAAAGACAACTTATAATAGGGTAAGGTAATAGGGAATAATAATTCCCGGACTTTAATTACTTTAATTTAGACCGATCCATCACGGTGTCATCTTTTATATTAAAGCCGTAATATTTAATATGAACGTAACTATTATTTAAACCCGAGCAAGGTAAATTAATCAAGTCTAAGCCATCTTTTATATCTAACATTTGGTATCAGAGCAAGGTTTAGACTTGATTAATTTACCATAAAAGTTTTACTACCATTAATTTTGTCACGGTATTTATGTGCAATAATGTCAGTATAAACAAATTGGAATTCTACTGTACTTAATTTCAAAAGTTTGTATTGTCGTATGGATTCCATGTTGCGTACTATTATAAGAGTCATATCCACTAATCATCATTATATAATGGGTTTGGCATGTTATTATGTCACGCCATTGTCCATTATGTCATCTTTTACCATACCTTTGCTGCAATTGTTCCATTGTGTCACGTCAATGTTCCAATTATGGTGAAGTATTTGCTGCAATTGTACTGTACTCAGAAGTATGTCATTGTCAGATGTTAGCCAAGTTGCACCATTTATTTTGACTTTTCCCTTTGGGACTAATGGATTCTTCTTGCTGGCATAAATTTGTCACTTTGGTACGACTAATTTGATTATATTATATTATATGTTAATCTATTGGTATTTCCGTCGTTCGAATGCGTCATTTTGCCGTGCATTATTGGTATTATCAAACATGAATGTAGGCTGTTAGTTATTGTTTTGGTGGATCATGAGTTTTATTCCAATTTGAAATGTATTATGAAATATTAATACATGTAAGGATAGGTTTATTCATATAATTTAAATGTCTTATTTGCATATGACATGTTAGTCACCAAAGTGGCCTTGTTACATTATATTTCTAGACATTTTAAAATAAAAGTTATAAAATTGATCATGATTAAAGAGATGTTAAAATGATATCATAGTTGGAATGGTCAATTTATTTTGTCATCTATATTTTGGGAGATCACCCAAAGGTGGATCATTAAATATAGTAGACAATATGGAAGGATTAATTATTCATAAATTGAGTCTAGTAGTATGTATATCCAAAGATAGCATTCTTATTTGCCTCATGTGTGTTATAATTAATTGTTAAAGTATATATTAACATCAATGGGTTACTTGTGTTTAAGTGTTGGCCAAAGGTCATTTAAATACATGTATGAAAGTTTATATCATACTGTTTGACTATGTATGATAGTTTTACATAGCATTAATGGGTAATCATGTATTAATGTTTGCAGCTTCTCCAAATTTGTTTGCTTCCGCTGACTCTTTCGTAAAGTTTAATGGGCTGAATTATGATGAATGGTCTGAGAAAATCCGGTTCACACTGGGAATAATGGTATTGGACATTGTCATCCTCATTAATGAGGAGCCTGCATCCATTACAAATGAAAGCTCCGAGGCCGAAAAGGCTCATTATCTGGCTTGGGAGCGATCTAACAGGCTGGGTTTAAACCTTATGAGGATGACAATGGCCGATAACATCAAACCATCTATGCCTAAGACAAAGAAAGCAAGGGAGTTCATGCTCAAAGTAAAGGAGTGTTCACAATTATATTTGACTGACAAGTCAATTGTTGGTAGCCTAATGGGTGAGTTGACCACTAAAAGGTTTGATTGGTCTCAGCCGATTCATGATCATGTGACTCATATGTCTAACCTGGCAGCAAAGCTGAAGACTTTAGGGATGGATGTAAGTGATACTTTCTTGGCCCAATTCATCATTAACTCTCTATCTTATGAGTTTGGCCAGTTTCAGGTGAACTATAACACCATGAAAGATAAATGGAACTATCAAGAATTAAAAGCCATGCTTATACAGGAAGAGGGGAGATTAAAGAAGATGAAGGATCAAGCTGTTCATTTCCTGAGTCATGATGGTGCCAGCTACAGTAAGGCTAAACCGGGTAAGAAAGGTAAGAAGGGAAAGTCTTTCTTCAAAGGACCTGAAAGTGCGATCCAGAAAGAAAAGAAGTGCCATTTTTGCAAGAAATTGGGACATTTCAAGAAGGATTGTCCTAAAAGAAAGGCATGGTTTGAAAAGAAAGGTAAACATTAAAGTTTTGTTTGCTTTTAATCAAATCTTATAGAAGTACCTAATAATACTTGGTGGTTAGATTCCGGTGCAACTACTCATGTTTCTCACATTAAACAGGGATATCATATGATCCGGCCCGTAAGAGTAGCTGAACGGTTTGTATCCATGGGAAACAGGATGAAGGCACGTATTGAAGGCATAGGGACTTACAGATTAATCTTAGACACTGGTTGTCATATAGATCTTATAGATTGTCTCTATATACCTGATTGTGCTCGAAATCTTGTATCATTAAGTAGATTGGATAATGTAGGTTTTAATTTCAAGTTTGGACATGGTGTATTTTCTTTGTACCGTAACGAATACTTTTATGGTAGTGGTACTTTGATTGATTAACTTTATAGATTCAATCTTGATGTTAAATTTTCTGATTCTTTATTTTATGTTGAGAGTCAAGGTATTAAACGTAGTGCATCGAATGAGATATCAGCTTACTTGTGGAATCAAAGGCTAGGTCACATATCCAAAGAACGGTTGACGAGGTTGGCAAAAGATGAAATTCTACCTCAATTGGATTTTAGTGACTTAGATGTGTGTATAGACTGCATAAAAGGTAAGTAGACTAAACAAACTGTAAAAAAACCAGCTATAAGAAGCTCTCAGCTTTTAGAGATTATACACACTGATATATGTGAACCTTTTGACATTCCATCATTGAGTGGTCAAAAGTAATTTATCACCTTTATAGATGATTTATCGTGGTATGGTTTCACTTATATGTTGCATGAAAAGGCTCATTCCGTGGATGTCCTTGAGATATTCATAAATGAGGTGGAAAGGCAGCTAGAAAAGAAAGTGAAAATTGTGAGGTCTGATAGAGGTGGTGAGTTTTATGGAAGGTTTACTGAAAAGGGACAATGCCCTGGTCCATTTGCAAAAGTACTTGAAAGTAGGGGTATTTGTGCACAGTATACAATGCCCGGTACACCTTAGCAGAACGGTGTTGCTGAAAGGCGGAACCGTACTTTACTTGAAATGGTTAGGAGCATGTTAAGTTATTGTTCTTTACCTCCTTCATTATGGATCTACGCATTAAAGACTGCGACATATGTTTTAAATCGGGTTCCTAATAAAGCAGTTCCTAAAACTCCTTATGAACTATGGACAGGAAGGAAACCGAGTTTAAGACATCTTCGAGTTTGGGGTTGCTGATAAGTGATATTTTGTACTGATTTATCCCCCGTTTTAGCTCGATTTCCATACGATTTATGCACTTTGTTAAGTGATTAACGAGCTAATATTGCTATTCTAGTTGTTTTGCGTGTTTTGACTCGTTTTATAGGAAATGAAGCGGTTTTGCTATATTTTCCTACTTTATGGAGCAAAGGCACTAGGATACGAGTTTTCAAGGAATTGATGATAGCCAGTTCACGATTTGATTACGATTCCGCTACATCCTTCCTCAATTGGATTTATCTTGGACTTTGGCTTTGAAACTCAAAAGGAAACATCAACCCAAGTCAAAAGAAGATCAGCCCAAGCCCAATTCCGTATTGCATTGACCAAGACCAAGGCATAGGATTCCGTGCCTAAGACGAAAAGACGGAAGAATCCATCTTGCACACTTACCCGATCGGATTACCATTTACCCGATCGGGTATTTCTGCAAATGGACGTTACTTAGCTCTTCTTCAACCGAGCTTAAATGTGTGATTTAATGCTTTGACTAGGGTATGAATTTGGACGAGGGATCAGCAGCCATGCAGCCCTATAAAAGCCAATGATCATCACACACAATTATCATCCCATATATCATCATCATATACTTATCTCTTATCATCGTTTTATATCTTTTAGCATACTTTCATACAATAACACATTTCATAGCTTATTTCTTACAAGTTTTAGAATATAGTTTATTTCTTAGTGTTTCTCTAGTGTTTTCATAGCTTTTGTTATTGGATATTTGTTCTTTATTTCCGTTCTTATATATTCATATTCCAAACTCGGTAATCCTCTATCCTTCACTATGCAATTTTCATCATGAACTTTAATTTAATTAGTATTGTTTTCATTTTGTTGTTGTTAGGAAATCAATCTAAAATTAATCTAGTTAAAACCAAAATATTGTTTAGCATGTCACATTATATTTTACCTAATCATATAATCCTAAAAATTGTCATTAGAATTATTATTAATATAAGCACCATAATCATTTTAGTATTTATATTTCATAGTTTAATTTCATACATCTTTTTCTTATTAATCTACTTAATCACATGATCACATAAATTAGATATAATATTGTAAGATTAACATTGTGTACATAAAATAAATAGAGTTGTAATATTGAAATGATTTACGAGTTAAATGAATTAAAAGAAGAGTAGATACGATTTGAACCATCTAGTTGTTTCTTCCTTTGGTTGCGTCAAATTCTATAACTTTGTTTAGTGGCCATAAACAATTGTTTGTATTAGTCAATTTCTATCTTTATAACGAGAGTTGGGATGGGAATTAGGACTGCCAATAGGGGTTTAGTGACCTAACCATGCTGAGAGGACGTTAGAACCCACTAAAAGGTCGGTACGAATCCGAAAGGAATACACCGCTACAAGGCCTAGACAATCATAGTAATTCTAATGTTGGTATCAATGAAACTTTTAATTAGTTTTACATGTATTTCTCTTTCACTATTTCAACTTGACTAGTTAGTTTACTTTATCGTCTTTCTATTTCCGTTCTTAGATAGTTTACTTTATTATTATTAGCTAGTTTATTAGTCTAATTAGATAGCCTTTCAATATTGTCATTTAAATATCGCCTTTAGTTAGAATTTAATTGTTGTCATTCGGATCAGAGAATTTCCCCGATCGGGTACGTGACAACCCGATCGGGTAAGTACTCTGTTTTGAGTTTTACATTTTGCAATTTACAAATTTGTCATTTACATATCGTCATTTATATACTTGTCATTTTATTTTATGTTAATAGTTTAGACAACCACCTCAAATGACTCGAACTTAAATGAAAACCATTCCATAGCAATTCATAGTTAACACGTACTCCCTGAGGATCGACACCCTACTTCCCTAATTACATTCCTTATGTTGTGTTAGCCTAAGTGCGGGTAATTATTTTTGTATCGGGACCGCGACATAACCGATCAGTTGCCCAGCAGAAGTAAGGTTGTATAACCCAAATGAAAAGAAGCTAGATCCTAGGACAGTCAGTGGTTATTTCATTTGCTATCCTGAAAGTCAAAGGGGTATACATTTTACTGCCCTAATCACGGTACGAGAATAGTAGAGACTGAAAACACTAGATTCATTGAGAATGGTTAAACTAGTGGGAGCATTGAACCACGAAAAGTGGACATTAAAGAAATTCAGGCTGAAATTCCTTCCCCTGAAGTTGCACATAAAGTTGTTGTACCAATTATGATGTCACAATCAAATGACATAATGGAACAACAACGAAATGAGGTGCATGACCCACAAAATGACAATAACAATGATGATCAAGTCACAATTCAAGGGGAGAATAATATGTCACGTGAACATCCAAGGCAATCTGTAAGGCAAATGAGATTAGCCAACGTTCCACATGAACAATTAAGGCGATCTATAAGAGAAAGAAGATCAGCCATCAGTGATGATTACGCGACATATAACATTGAAGTTGAATGTGACTTGAGCATTAATGAGGATCCAGGCTCATTCCATAAGTCCATGAAAAGCAATAATTCTGAAAAGTGGTTAATTGCCATGAAAGAGTAGATGAAATATATGGATAACAACAAAGTATGGAACTTAGTAGTGTTGCCTGAGGGTTCTAAGGCCGTTGGGTCGAAATGGGTCTATAAGACCAAAAGGGACTCTAAAGGTAACATTGAAAGGTATAAGGTGTTGGAGTAAGTGTCCTCAACAATAAGTTAGTTGCGTGTCTAGTGTCACACGAACCCAAGTTTCCAAACCTGTAAAGGATATGAAAATATCCAAGGCTAAATTTTGTTATAAAAGCGAATAAATAAAAGGGATGATTGAAGTGTCAATCATTGAAAATTCTACAAATAGATTCTTAGTACGTAATGATGAGGATGAGGTGGATTACAAGTATCTAATAAGTAGACCCTTCCACCAAGATTCACATCACGTGGTTATCATGATAACAAGTGGGAGCATCTTTCAAGATTAAAGAGCCCAACTCTAGATAGAGATCTAAAAGTGTACTTTGAAAAATTCATGTTATTAGGAATAACGATGATTGGAAAGAAAAGGAGCAATTCATAAAGTTGAAACAAATGGATACATAGTATATCCACCATCCAAGCTTTTATTGCATTTAGACAAGATGACCATGAAGTGTCATGGAACTTGTATACTTTAGATTACATGATTTGAAGCAATAACATTGTGTTGATTGTTCATATGTGATAATCACATTTATCGTTTGAGTTTCTAAAACTAATTATTGTGCTTTGTTATATCCAAATAGGTTGTAGTGACAACTTTGAACCATCTTAAAGTGAACTGGATAAACATAGTCTTAGCCCCTAGTTACTTACATGAGGTGACGTCTCAAAGTGACTGGAGTATGATGCGATTGATGGCAAGTTCAAGTGCCATAGAGTCATACGAGATGACTAGTCGATCACATAGACTGACTGTATGGGACACTCTGTCGGGCTGTGACCGCTTATAGAGTTCTAGCAATTCATATAGCCTGGTCGTGGCGAGAGCTACTATAGTATTCTTTTTGAGTAAATTCATTAGACTAGAGACTATTGGCCCAAGTCGACATAGTTTCTGATTGACTTTGATTTTTGCCCCCAAGCCATTATGTAAAAAGGGGTGAATGGGCAATTGTTGGGTCATGAAGAACTGTGAGTGTACAAAGGGAATAGTGCGATAGGAATTGTCCAACCCCTTTTCAGGGTTAACTAACAAATATCTCAAGGCCACTCGAGGAGTACTGAACTGGAAATGCGTTGCCACGCTCGGAAGGTATCTACGGTATATAATTCCGGTCAGACAGTTACTCTCCAGATCGAGGAAACCACTCTAGATATGATCACATGCAAGTACGACCTGCAAGACATCTTGCATTGAGTGGGAGATTTAAAATAGGACAAGAGAATTGGTGACGCACACTTGTTGCGAACAAGTGGGAGATTGTTGGAGTAAGTGTCCTCAACAATAAGTGCGATCACTTAATTAAATCTCATTAACAAGAATACAAAGGGATGGTTAACATTATAGTCAACTGATCCACATTAATTGGTAATGATTGGCTTACTAGAGTTTGACATTACTGTCATATGACGGTGGTGATCAGTTGATCCACTTAATTAAATCTTTTCTTTAATTGTACGTTTCTCTGTTTTGTCAGAGTGAATGTGATAATGACTTACAGTATCCCATCATATATATATATAATGATGGGTCATACCTTTTCACAATCAAACCCGTTCGTACCTTTTCGTGAAAGACGACTTATAATATGGTAAGGTAAGAGGGAATAATAATTCCCAGACTTTAATTACTTTAATTGAGACCGATCCATCACAGTGTCTTCTTTTATATTAAAGCCGTAATATTTAATATGAACGTAACTATTATTTAAACCCGAAACACATAGGCCACTTGAATAATATTAAATATTCTAACATTCTCCCTCTTGGCCTTTGTGTTGACTTGATGGTTCAATACCTTTAATGTAAACCATTATGTTATGTTCACTAACTTTTATATCCTTAATCGAATTAGAACTAATTGGATCATGGCGGTCACACGTCATTTATTAATCGACATGATTCCTTCCATGTATCACAAATCAATTCCAAATATAAGACACCTTTAATTTGAGAAGGACAATAATTCTCACAATTAGTCACATGTAATCTAATAACTATAATGTATACATATACTATAATGATTAACACGTCTGTTATAACAGAAACAATACTTTAATTGAATTCTAGATGTCACAACCATTACAAGCACATTAACTTTACAACAACAAGGCCTTTGATACAACACCCATGCGTTCTACATGGCCAATGAACGCCTTGGGTGATAATCCCTTAGTTAATGAATCTGCTACCATCTTATCGGTTCTTATATGCTCAAATGACACTCTTTGCTTCTGTACCTCCTCCTTGACTGATAAGAACTTTAATTCCATGTGCTTAGCACCCTTGGAGTATTTATCGTTTTTTAGAGAAGAAGACGACTGCAGAATTATCACAATAAATTCTCAGCGGGTTGGCTATACTATCGATGATCCCAAGTCCCGAGATAAAGTTTCGCAACCACAATGCATGAATAGTGGCCTCAAAGCATGCCACAAATTCGGCTTCCATAGTAGAAGTAGCAATGACAGACTGCTTCCCACTTTTCCAAGATACTGCCCCTTCAGCTAAAAGGAACAAGTAGCCAAATGTTGATTTTCTACTATCAACACATCCGGCATAATCTGAATCTGAGTAAACAACCACCACAAGGTGATCAGATATTCTATATATAACCATGAGCTCCTTAGTTCCTTGTAAATACCTAAGGATCTTTTTCGCAGCTTTCCAATAGTCCATCCCGGGATTACTTTGATACCGACCCAGCATTCCAACAACAAAGCTGATATCTGGTCGAGTACATGTCTGAACATAGTTCAAACTCCCAACCACAAAAGCATAAGGAACTCTCTCCATTTCTTTTCGTTCCAGTTCATTACGGGAACATTGCATTTTACTAAATTTGTCCCCTTTCTGTATAGGAACTATTCCTCCACAGCATTCATTCATTCTATATTTTTCTAAAACTTTGTCAATATAAGCTTTCTGAGACAACCCTAACAATCCTTGTGATCTATCACGAAAAATTTCAATTCCAATCACATAAGATGTCTCACCCATATCTTTCATTTCAAAGTTCTTAGATAGATATTTCTTTTCATCATGCAACATGCCTAGATTATTCGCATCAAGCAAAATATCATCAACATATAGGACTAAAATACAAATCTACTCCCACTGATCTAAATGTAGATACACCGATCGACGACAATCTCTACGAACCCATATGACGTGATGGTATCATTAAACTTTAGATACCATTGTCGTGAATATTGTTTTAACCCATATATCGACTTTCTCAGCTTACACACCTTATCTTCATTGCCCGGGGATGCTAATCCCTCAGGTTGGTCCATATATACTTCATCCTCAAGCTCACCATTTAGAAAGGTGGTCTTTACATCCATTTGGTGAAGCTCTAGATCATAATGAGCTACCAAAGCCAAAACAATTCTTAAAGAATCTTTCTTTAATACCGGAGAGAAAGTTTCTTTGTAGTCAACACCATCCTTCTGAGTTAAACCTTTGGCAACAAGTCGAGCCTTATGTTAGGTTCATATTCCTACTCATAAGACTCTTATTATTATTAACTAATTAACTCTTTAATTAGTTTATGCAAGATCTAGTTACATGCTAATAAAAATAAACAAGATGAAGAAAAGAACGGTTTTCTCACATTGCTTGTGTCGAGTATGGGCACAAGGAAAGGACTCCTTCCTCTCCTTGTTCTCGAGCTAATAAATATGGGGATGAACTTCCTAAGTCCCAAGTGTACAGACACTCATCTTGGATGCACCTAGACTATCCCACAATCACCTTCTACCTTGTATTACTAGACAAGATAAGAGGCTCCCTTAGTATGTATATTATTACTACTACTAGCTGTTGGAAATATAGAGTCACTATAGGGGCGAGATATATTTAGAGAATAAATATTGTTGTGTCGTGGTATGGAGGCCACTGAATGAGAAACGAAATCGCCCCGACTACGGTACAAATCGATATAGGCGTCACACAACACTCCTACAAGTTGTGTACTCAACAAATAGGAGTTGGAACTCATATGGTATGCTCAAAATTATCATAGAGAAGAAGTAGATGATATGGAAGATATGTCTAAAATGACTACAACCTTCTCATATTTATAGTGATAGGAGAGGAAAGCCAAAAGGTCAAAGTGATTAATTAGCAACATAACCACTAAGTTAATGGCATAACCACCACTATAAACATGGGCCATAAACATGGAGTTAATGGCTATAATCATACAATTAGTGGAGAGATTCTCCTACGAGGCAATGAAAGGCATCTCACTAAAACAATGTATCTAGACAACATTGCTAGCCTTAGCATTACTTCCAACAATCCCCCACTAATGCAAAGGATAGACAAGAATTTTGAGCATATTAATAAGGATCGATACTTAAGTAGTAGTGTCTTTCGACTTGAACTAATACGTTAGTGAAATGAAACAATTATTTCATCATCTAGAGAGTGAACGAATCTTGAACTCCTAGACTCCGGGGTAAATTTCACTCACATATCTAACCTTAAGTTCCAAACGAGTTCCGCGATACAATCCAACAAATTTATGGCCAAATGAACCTTGGGATTCTCATGAGTGCTCTAGAGAGATAGCCTAGACTCTCATAGAAGGAGGTCAATCCTTCACACTCACTTAGGTGATTCCATCAAGTCTATCTCCACATAGACCACTCACATATGAACTATAGAATCATTAAGAGTTATAAGGCTTAACCTCTCAACATAGGAGTCGGTGAATCCATCAAATCCTTCTCAACAGGACCACCCAAACACAGGGATATAGATTCATTAAGAGAAATATCTCAACCTCCATCATTACGGTGATCTCATCAAGTCCGTCTCACAAGGACCACCCAAAATTGGGCTATAAGACCATTAAGAGCTATAAGCTCAACCTTCCAAATAGTGTACATGTCATAGGAATGGGTTGTGTACACAAGTGTGAGTCTCTATAGGGCTTCGTTAGACCACCCTCGCAGAAGCAAGTTCCGGTATCCACCACAAATTCTTCAACCAATAGGCTTTAACCTCATTCCCCTCGACAACTTTAGGACTTATTTCTTTATTAGTCCATTAACTTTACAAATAACATGCTTCACTTCAATTTTCACATAAATCATCTGTGAGCATTTTATTCTCAGTCAACTTTCTCAAATTTGCATAATATGTGTAAATCCGCAATCCACTATACACATAATTTTTAGCAATATTATTAAGTTGAAATTAACATCATATTAATATAAACATTACCCCCACAATTGAGAAATTGCTTTACAATCACCTTGCATCTTATCTTATAAGGTTAAGAGAAAAAATATGTCTACACAATAAACAAGGTTATAAACTTTTAATAGTCTTCTCAATAGACTTAAAATAAAAACAACAAAAGGGTGAAAATGTAAAAATCTCATATTGTCTTTAATCATTACCTTATGTTCAATTAAATATCCTTCTAAATATCCAACATAGTGCAACTCTCAATATTGCATCTAGTTGTTTCACCAAACGAATAATTTCAATCAAAATCATTACCTTATGTTCAATTAAATATCCTTCTAAATATCCAACATAGTGCAACTCTCAATATGTGTATATGAGATATTAATAATAAAACAACTTGCTTGATTTCATTATTCTTAGAGAGATAAGTTCACTTGTGATTTTTCTCACATAAGTGATTATGTGCTTATAAAAGATGAGAACATTTTCTCATTGTTCTCCTTAGGACCGCCGGTCATGGGGCATGGTGAAGGGGACAAGCATGCTTGCTTTTTCCCTTACCCATGTCACTAGGGTGGCTATAGGCTAATTAGGGTATTAATGTATTGTCTTAGCATTTAAACAAAACTATAATCACCCTAATCACAATCACCCTAAACCCGGCTTAGGTGAGGTAAAATGGGATCCATTTTAACTTTCACATTTTATCATTTGTCATGTGTGTGACATGTGACAAATTACATGTAATCTTGCTTATAAAATTATATTTAACAATTAAATACAATCTTATAACAAATAAATTATACTTAACATTTTAAGTAACAATCTATAATTAAATGTATGTAAAATGGTTTATCTCATACATAATTAATATAATCTACAACTTATTGTAATTATATTTAACCAATCACTCTTATCTCTAATGTTTCATAAACATTATACGACTTTGGTAATATAACATTTAATTACCAACATATATCTCATTTAATCATATTATAATAAGATGTAATTCTCATATACAGACTGAACTTATTCAATCTTAGGGATTAATTAATCTGTATCGTTATACAATATGTATCATTCATTCTATTCCTGCAGAGCATTCATTCATTCTATATCAAAGGCATTGTTGTTGTAAACTTAATGTGCTTGTAATGGTTGTGACATCTATAATTCAATTAAAGTATTGTTTCTGTTATAACAGACGTGTTAATCATTATAGTATATGTATACATTACAGTTATTAGATTACATGTGACTAATTGTGAGAATTAATGTCCTTCTCAAATTAAAGGTGTCTTAGATTTGGAATTGATTTGTGATACAAGGAAGGAATCATGTCGATTAATAAATGACGTGTGACCGCCATGATCCAATTACTTCTAATTCCTTTAAGGATATAAAAGTTAGTAAACTTAACATAAAGGTTTACATTAAAGGTATTGAACCATCAAGTCAACACAAAGGTCAAGTGGGAGAATGTTAGAATATTTAATAATATTCAAGTGGCCTATGTGTTTCGGGTTTAAATAATAGTTACGTTCATATTAAATATTACGGCTTTAATATAAAAGAAGACACCGTGATGGATCGGTCTCAATTAAAGTAATTAAAGTCCGGGAATTATTATTCCCTCTTACCTTACCCAATTATAAGTCGTATTTCACGAAAAAGGTACGAACGGGTTTGATTGTGAAAAGGTACGACCCATCATTATATATTTATATGATGGGATACTGTAAGTCATTATCATATTCACTCTGACAAAACAGAGAAACGTACAATTAAAGAAAAGATTTAATTAAGTGGATCAACTGATCACCACCGTCATACGACAGTAATGTCAAACTCTAGTAAGCCAATCATTACCAATTCAATTAATGTGGATCAGTTGACTATAATGTTAATCATCCCTTTGTATTCTTGTTAATGAGATTTAATTAAGTGATCGCACTTATTGTTGAGGACACTTACTCCAACAATCTCCCACTTGTTCGCAACAAGTGTGCGTCACCAATTCTCTTGTCCTATTTTAAATCTCCCACTCAATGCAAGGTGTCTTGCAGGTCGTACTTACATGTGATCATATCTAGAGTGATTTCCTTGATCTGGAGAGTAACTGTCTGACCGGAATTATATACCGTAGATACCTTCCGAGCGTGGCCACGCATTTCCAGTTCACTACTCCTCAAACTAGTGGCCTTGAGATATTTGTTAGTTAACCCTGACAAGGGGTTGGACAATTCCTATCACACTATTCCCTTTATACACTCACAGTTCTTGATGACCCAATAATTGCCCATTCACCCCTTTTTACAGAATGGCTTGGGGCAAAAATCAAAGTCAATCAGAAACTATGTCGACTTAGGCCAATAGTCTCTAGTCTAAAGAGTTTACTAAAAAAGAATACTATAGTAGCTCTCGCCACGACCAGGCTAAATGAATTGGTAGAACTCTATAAGCGGTCACAGCTTGACAGAGTATCCCATACAGTCTGTCTATGTGATCGACTAGTCATCTCATATGACTCTGTGGCACTTGAACTTGCCATCAATCGCATCACACTCCAGTCACTTTGAGACGTCACCTCATGTAAGTGACTAGGGGCTAAGGCTATGTTTATCCAGTTCACTTTAATAGGGTTCAAAGTTGTCACTACAACCTATTTGGATATAACAAAGCACAATAATGAGTTTTAGAAACTCAAACGATAAATGTGATTATCACATATGAACAATCAACACAATGTTATTGCTTCATATCATATAATCTAAAGTATAAAAGTTCAATGACACTTCATGGTTATCTTGTCTAAATGCAATAAAAGCTTGGATGGTGGATATACTATGTATCCATTTGTTCCAACTTTATGAATTGCTCCTTTTCTTTCCCAATCATCGTTATTCCTAATAACATGAAGTTTTCAAAGTAAACTTTTAGATCTCTATCTAGAGTTGGGCTCTTTAATCTTGAAAGATGCTCCCACTTGTTATCATGATAACCACGTGATGGGAATCTTGGTGGAAGGGTATACTTATTAGATCCTTGTAATCCACCTCATCCTCATCATTATGTACTAAGAATCTATTTGTAGAATTTTTAATGATTGACACTTCAATCATCCCTTTTATTTATTCTCTTTTATAACAAAATTTAGCCTTGGATATTGTCAGATCCTTTACAGGTTTGGAAACTTGGGTTCGTGTGACACTTAACACGCAACTAACTTATTGTTGAGGACACTTACTCCAACACCTTATACCTTTCAATGTTACTTTTAGAGTCCCTTTTGGTCTTATAGACCCATTTCGACCCAACGGCCTTAGAAACCTCAGGCAACACTACTAAGTCTCATACTTTGTTGTCATCCATAGATTTCATCTCCTCTTTCATGGCAATTAACCACTTTTCAGAATTATTGCTTTTAATGGCCTTATGAAATAAGACTGGATCCTTATTAATGCTCAAGTCACATTCAACTTCAATGTTATATGTCTCGTAGTCATCACTGATGGGTGATCTTCTTTCTCTTATAGATCACCTTAATTGTTCCTGTGGAATATTGGCTAATCTCATTTGCCTTACAGATTGCCTTGGCTGTTCACGTGACATATTATTCTCCCCTTGAATTGTGACTTGATCATCATTGTTATTGTCATTTTGTGGGTCATGCACCTCATTTCGTTGTTCCATTATGTCATTTGATTGTGACATCATAATTGGTACAACAACTTTATGTGCAACTTCAGGGGAAGGAATTACAGCCTGAATTTCTTTAATGTCCACTTTTCGTGGTTCAATGCTCCCACTAGTTTGACCATTCTCAATGAATCTAGCGTTTTCGGTCTCTACTATTCTCGTACTGTGATTAGGGCAGTAAAATGTATACCCCTTTGACTTTTCAGGATAGCCAATGAAATAACCACTGACTGTTCTAGGATCTAGCTTCTTTTCATTTGGGTTATACAACCTTTCAGCAACACCGTTCTGTTGAGGTGTACCGGGCATTGTATATTGTGCACAAATACCCCTACTTTCAAGTAGTTTTGCAAATGGACCAGGACATTGTCCCTTTTCAGTAAACCTTCCATAAAACTCACCATCTCTATCAGACCTCACAATTTTCACTTTCTTTTCTAGCTGCCTTTCAACTTCATTTATGAATATCTCAAGGACATCCACAGAATGAGCCTTTTCATGCAACATATAAGTGAAACCATACCGAGATAAATCATCTATAAAGGTGATAAAGTACTTTTCACCACTCCAAGATGGAATGTCAAATATAAGTGTGTATAATCTCTAAAAGCTGAGAGCTTCTTGTAGCTGGTTTCTTTACTGTATGTTTAGTTTGCTTACCTTTAATGCAGTTTATACACACATCTAAGTCACTAAAATCCAATTGAGGTAGAATTTCATCTTTTGCCAACCTCGTCAACCGTTCTTTGGATATGTGACCTAGTCTTTGATGCCACAAGTAAGCTGATTGTTCATTCGATGCACTACGTTTAATACCTTGACTTTCAACATAAAATAAGGAATCAGAAAATTTAACATCAAAATTGAATCTATAAAGTGAATCAATCAAAGTACCACCACCATCAAAGTATTCATTACGGTACAAAGAAAATACACCATGTGCAAAATTGAAATTAAAACCTAAATTATCCAATCTACTTAATGATACAAGATTTCGTGCACAATCAGGTACATAAAGACAATCTATAAAATCTATATGACAACCAGTGTCTAAGATTAATCTGTGTGTCTCTATGCCTTCAATACGTGCCTTCATCCTGTTTCCCATGGATACAAACCGTTCAGCTCCTCTTATGGGCCGGATCATATGATATCCCTATTTAATGTGAGAAACATGAGTAGTTGCACCAGAATCTAACCACCAAGTATTATTGGGTACTTCTATAAGATTTGATTCAAAACAAACAAAACTATAATGTTTACCTTTCTTTTCAAACCACGCCTTTCTTTTAGGACAATCCTTCTTGAAGTGTCCCAATTTCTTGCAAAAATGACACTTCTTTTCTTTCTGGATCGCACTTTCAGGTCCTTTGAAGAAAGACTTTCCCTTCTTACCTTTCTTACTCGGCTTGCCCATACTGCTGCTGGCACCATCATGACTTACGAAATGAATAGCTTGATCCTTCATCTTCTTTAATCTTCCCTCTTACTGTATAAGCATGGCTTTTAATTCTTGATAGTTCGATTTATGTTTAATGGTGTTATAGTTCACCTGAAACTGGCCAAACTCATAAGGTAGAGAGTTAATGATGAATTGGACCAAGAAAGTATCACTTACATCCATCCCTAAAGTCTTCAGCTTTGCTGCCAGGTTAGACATATGTGTCACATGATCATGAATCGGCTGAGACCAGTCAAACCTTTTAGTGGTTAACTCACCCATTAGGCTACCAACAATTGACTTGTCAGCCAAATCCGATTGTGAACACTCCTTTATTTTGAGCATGAATTCCCTTGCTTTCTTCGTCTTAGGCATAGATGGTTTGATGTTATCGGCCATTGTCATCCTCATAAGGTTTAAACTCAGCCTGTTAGATCGCTCCCAAGCCAGATAATGAGCCTTTTCATCCTCGGAGCTTTCATCCGTAATGGCTGCAGGCTCCTCATTAATGAGGATGACAATATCCAATGCCATTATTCCCAGTGTGAACCGGGTTTTCTCAGACCATTCATCATAATTCAGCCCATTAAACTTTACGAAAGAGTCAGTGGAAGCAAACAAATTTGGAGAAGCTGCAAACATTTATACATGAGTACCTATTAATGCTATGAAAAACTATCATACAGAGTCAAACAATATGATATAAACTTTCATACATGTATTTTAATGACCTTTGGGCAACACTTAAACACAAGTAACCATCATTGATGTTAATATATACTTTAACAATTAATTATAACACACATGAGTCAAATAAGAATGCTATCTTTGAATATACATACTACTAGACCCAATTTATGAATAATTAATCCTTCCATATCGTCTACTATATTTAATGATCCACCTTTGGGTGAACTCCCAAAATATAGATGACAAAATAAATTGAGCATTCCAACTATGATATCATTTTAACATCTCTTTAATCATGATCAATTTGGTAACCTTTATTTTAAAATGTCTAGAAATATAATATAACAAGGCCACTTACTGACTAACATGTCATATACAAATAAGACATTTAAATTATATGAATAAACCTATCCTTACATGTATTAATATTTCATAATACATTTCAAATTGGAATAAAACTCATGATCCACCAAAACAATAACTAACAGCCTGCATTCATGTTTGATAATACCAATAATGCACGGCAAAATGACGCATTCGAAAGACGGAAATACCAATAGATTAACATATAATATAATATAATCAAATTAGTGGTACCAAAGTGACAAATTTATGCCAGCAAGAAGAATCCATTAGTCCCAAAGGGACAAGTCAAAATAAATGGTGCAACTTGGCTAACATCTGACAATGACATACTTCTGAGTACAGTACAATTGCAGCAAATATTTCACCATAATTGGAACATTGACGTGACATAATGGAACAATTGTAGCAAAGGTATGGTAAAAGATGACATAATGGACAATGACGTGACATAATAACATGCCAAACCCATTATATAATGATGATTATTGGATATGACTCTTATAATAGTACGCAACATGGAATCCATACGGCAATACAAACTTTTGAAATTAAGTACAGTAGAATTCCAATTTGTTTATAATGACATCTTTCTGCATGAACAGAGGAAACAAAAACTCGGCAGTTCAAGAAACTCATTGGTTAATTAATCAAATCTATACTACTCTGATACCAAAATGTATAATGATAATTTTTTGAAATAATTAATGGGAATAATCTATATTATAAGTGGTATTCCATTAATAATCTAAATTTCTTTTTATCCTACAATAAAACTAACTCAATCTCCTCTATTTATATACTAAACTTGGTCTCTTGGGTACCGGTTGTTTCTGGTTAAAAGTAGTCGTGGGGCCATTTTCTCATTTTATTATTAAGATGTCTTTCCTTTTTCTTCACTACAAGAAATCTTGTTTCAGGCGACTGTAAGTCTGTAATAAGGCCACCGATTTGAATAGTCGCCAAATTGGCGACTGAATAAGTAATATGGCGACTGAATGTAGTCGCTAATTTAGCGACTAAAGAGATTCCAAAAATTGTTATTGAAAACCTCAAGCGACCACTATCTGTCGCCAATTTGGCGACTGAAACACAATTTGGTGACCGTTTTCAGTCGCCAAATTGGCGACTGCCAAAGTAGTCGCCATTTTCAGTCGCCAAATACCTATAATAGTTCCAGAATCCGCGACTTTCCCCTTCTTCCCTATTTTACCAAATCTGAAGAAAAAAAACCCCATTTTTGATGATATAACCCCTTGCTCCGACACCACCACCACTCTATACTCCGACACCACGCTCCGACACCACGCTCTGACCACTACTCCGTCAACCACCTCATTTTCTTTTAGTTTGTGAAGGTATATTTATAGTTTTAATTTCAATTTCTTAAATTAATGTTAAGTTTATTTGTTTAATTTATGATTTTCATTAGTTTTTGATGATTTGATAGATTTATTTTAAAGATTTGTGATGTTTATTAGGTTTTTAGATGTTATTTAGTTAGGGTTTGGTGAAGCTTGAATTAGTGTTAGTAATTGTAATTTTTATTAGTGTTGTTAGTATTGGGTTGGATTAGTGGTAGTGTTGTTGATATTATTAGTGGTGTTGATATTATTAGTGTTGTTAGTATTAATTTTGTTGGTATTGTTAATTTTGATTTGGGTTAGTGTTGTTAGTAATGGGGTTTTGATAATTTTCATGATTTGTGTTAGTGTTGGTAGTATAGGGGTTTTGGTTAGTGTTGTTTGATTAGTTTTAGTATGTTAATAATATTAGTGTTATTAGTATTATTTTGTTAGTATTGATAATTTTGATTTGTGTTAGTGTATTTCGTATTAAGGTTTTGATAAATATGATTGTTTGTGTTAGTGTTGTTAATATTTGGGGTTTTGATTAGTGTTAGTATTTTTTGTACTTGTTGTGTTGGTTAATGTTTAGATTAAAATGAAGAGATTGGAGCGTACATGGATGTACGAAGAAAGACTTGATAAGAAAAGACGTCCTACCGCTAGATTTATAAAGGGGGTTGCCGAGTTTATTGAATTTGCTAAACAACAAGACGAATATGATTTAGTAGTAAACAAACTTAGGTGTCCTTGTATTAAATGCGAAAACATAAAATATCTACATGACATTGAGGTTCAAGAACATCTTTATACAAACGGGTTTTGTCCAAACTACTACAATTGGATTTCTCATGGAGAATCTTATTTTTCACTTTCCGAACAATCTCAAATCCACAAAATGAGAACCCATATAGAGATATGGTAGTTGATGCCTTTGAGTCTAATATTTTCAATAATGATCATATACCAATGAATGAAGAAGAACCACACCCACAAGCAAAAGCCTTTTTTGATATGTTAAAGGCGAGTGAAAAACCATTATATGAAGGGAGCAAAATGTCATTGTTAGAAGCCGCCTCTAGGATAGTAACTTTGAAATGTGAGTACAATTTGTCATTTAATTGTGTTGATGGCATTGCTTCTTTGATTGAGGATGTTATCCCCGGTAATAATGTCATGACCCGATCATTCTACAATACCAAAAAAAGTAGTGAAATGTCTACAACTTCCGCATTACAAGATTGATGCATGTAAGGATGGATGTATGCTCTTTTGGAAGGATGATGCCTTGCTTGACAAGTGTAGTAAATGTCAAAAGGCTATTTATAAGACAATTGAGGGAAGTATTGTCTTGAAGGGTAAAAAAGGACAGAATGAAAAAATAGAGGTGAAAAGAGTAAGAAACCAATACCCTGAAAATCCTGGAACTTACTTTCCTCTAACTCCTAGACTTCAAAGAATGTTTTCTACCAAAAATATTGCCGAGCAAATGAGATGGCACAAGGAAAATCCTCGTACTCCGGGAAAGATGTGTCATCCGAGTGATGGAGAGGAATGGAAGCGGTTTGATACGCTTTACCCCGACTTTGCTGAGGAATCCCGTAATGTGCGACTTGGCCTTTGTACGGATGGTTTTGTTCCATTCGGCCAATTTGGTAGAAAGTACTCTTCTTGGCCCGTAATGGTCACTCCATACAACTTACCACCTTGGTTATGTATGAAAAAACAATTCATCTTCTTGTCACTAATTTTTCCTGGTCCTGATAATCCAAAAACCGCCTTAGATGTTTATTTGCAACCTTTGGTGGAAGAATTGAAACAATTGTGGGAAGTAGGTGTGAAAACATATGATGTGTCTTTAAAGCAAAATTTTCAACTAAGAGCTTCATTGTTGTGGACCATTAATGATTTTCCCGCCTACGGTATGCTATCTGGATAGTCTACCGCGGGAAAAAAGGCATGTCCTTGTTGCATGTACCAAAGCAAAGCATTTTCGCTTCCTTGTTCCAAAAAAGTGAGTTGGTTTGATTGTCATAGACAATTCTTACCGGAGGGGCATGCCTTTAGGAGCAACAAAAAAGCTTTCAGAAAAGGTAAAGTGGAGCGGAAACATGCTTTAGATCGACTTCCGGGTGATAAGGTGTGGGATATGGTTTGTGATTTGTCACGTACTATTGATTGTACAAAAGCAGAGACGGATGAGTTGAAAAAGAAGAAAATTGGTTGGTTTAAAAGAAGAATTTTTTGGGATCTTCCTTATTGGAAGACGATGTTAATTAGGCACAATTTGGATGTAATGCATATAGAAAAAAGAATTTCTTTGAGCAACTGATTCACACGATTATGGATGTAAAGGGAAAGACTTGTGATACTATTAAATCACGAGAAGATTTGAAGACAATTTGTCATCGTCCCGAACTTCACATTCGTAGCGATGAGTCTAAATCAAAATCTATTTTTACACTTGACAAAGCTCAAAGGAAGGTATTATGTGAGTGGTTAAGAAAGTTAAAATTTCCTGACGGATATGCATCCGATTTTAGTCGATGTGTTGATAGGAAGGAGCTAAAGTTGCAAGGCTTGAAAAGTCATGATTGTCATATCTTCATGGAACGATTATTACCTGTATCTTTGAGACATCTCCTCCCCACTCCCGTGTGGAATGCAATTGTTGAGATAAGTCAATTTTTTCGAGATTTATGTTCGTCTTCAATATGTGTTGATGACATGATTCGTCTTGAGGAGAAAATACCAGAGATATTGTGTAAGTTCGAGATGATATTTCCTCCATCATTTTTTAATTCCATGGAGCATGTACCGATACATTTGCCTTACGAAGCCAAAGTTGGAGGCCCCGTCCAATATAGGTGGATGTATCCATTTGAAAGGTAAGATCGCTAAGTAGTAATTAAATTATAATTATTATCGTACTATATATAATTGATTTAATATTTATATACTAGTCTTAACAACTATTAATCCCATCAATTATTGAATAGGTTTCTTAATCACGTGAAGAAGAAAATTGGTAACAAAGCTCGGGTTGATGGTTCTATATGCAATGCGTATTTAACGGAAGAGATTGCAAATTTTTGCTCTCTTTACTTTGAAAAACATATAGAAACCAAAGCAAAAAACTTGAGTGTTGATAAAGCGGATGAACTTGAGACAAGTTTACCCGAGTTTTTCCAAATGCATGATGATGAGGGTTGTTCATCAATTGGGGGAACAAGATATTTGGATGACAAAGAATATGATCGTGCTCACCTTTACGTTCTTTCTAATTGTGAGATTTTGGAATCATATGAAACGGAGTTTGTGAATGATTTCATTAAAGCACATCCTAATGTGAATAGAGATGATGTTTGGAGTAACCATGAGGATCAATTTGCAGCATGGTTTCGGAACCATGTAATTGAGTTAAATATCCAAGATGATTTGATAAGGACTTTGGCCTTTGGTCCTTCACGAATGGTTAAAACGTGGAATCGTTACTCGGTCAACGGATTTAATGTCCATACATTCAACTACGGTAAGGATAAGGCTAGGTGCAATTATGGTGTTACTATTTCTTCTCTTGATGACAACGAATACTATGGTATAGTTGAGGATATCTTTGAGTTGAGTTATAATGGGCGTGAGCGTTCTTATAATACTGTCTTATTTAAGTGTGAATGGAAGGATAACTCTGTGGCCGGTATGAAAGTTCATGAACGTTATAAACTCGTCGAAGTGAATCATACCCGGACATACTCAAAGTATGATCCGTTTATACTCGCACATCAAGCCAATCAAGTATATTTCGCTTCTTATCCAAGCACGAAGAATGATCGAAATCAAAAGCACTGGTGTGCAATCTTTAAGACAAAAGCACGCTCTCAAGTAGATACGACTTTTTTTCAAGAAGAAATATTATCTAGCGGGTCTATGTTGTCTCCACCTGATGAAATCATTTATGAGAATGAAAATGAAGAGGGTGAGGATTTGGAAAACGAGGATAGTGATGGTCAAGTTGACGGTGATGGTGGTGGTGATAGTGATAATGATAATGAATCAGATGGTGATGATGATGATGACGAATTTGATGATGATGATTAATTGGGTAAAGATATATTTATATATATTTTAATTAAGTTTTTTATGTTATTTGATGTTTTTTTTATGTTATTAACAGTTTATGTTTATGTTTTTTTTATGTTATTAACAGTTTCTAACAATTTGAATATTTGTGTAATTGTAGATGGCAGGAGGTCGAGGTAGACAACGTGGCGGCGGTTCAAATAGACGCCATAGTACTTCTTCAGTCGACGAGGAGGATATGGAGGTTATTGATCATCAGAGTCCGGTGGTTGAGGAATCGACCAATGACGATGAGTCCTCATATCAGACATCGGAGATCCAATTCACCTCGGAAGGGAAGATGATACTTGATCCCGCGGGTTTTTGGTAAGACAACGACCAATGTCTTTAATTTATTAATTTATAATTATTTTACATTATTTAACATAAGATTGAAAGAGGAAATTGTCATTAATTAGGTGTTTAACCCACTTCTCTCACATCCACACTAATTAAACCACTAATACATCCCTCTCCCTAACTCACTACTCACACAATTCATTCATCATAAACACTCCTTCTTCTCTCTAAAAAAAACACTCCTCCTTCTCTCTAAAAAAAACCCTCTTCTATTCTCTCTAAATTCAAACCGACCACCAAACCAAAAAAAACCTAGATCTAAAAAAATATACCCTCCTCCGCCTCCTCTTACACCAGCCGCCACCTTCGGCCACTGCTACCTCCATCCTCCGACGCCACCCACACAACCACCACCCGCCTCCTTCCTTTTTAGACCACCACACGGCCTCCACCACCGGCTTCTTCACCACCACCGACGGCTCTTCCTCCCTTCTTCACCACCACACGGCCTCCACCATCTGCCTTCTTCACCACTACCGACGGCTCCTCCTCTCTTCTTCACCACCCGAGGTGCCTCCCTCCTCCTATTCCACCACCCCGGCGCCTCCCTCTCTTCTCATTTCTCTTTTTTTTTTTTCAAATCTGGGTTTATTCCCAGATCTGTATTGTTGTTGACGGTGTGGTTGTTGTTGTTGTTATTGTTGTGGGGGTGTGTGGGTTCGTGGTGGTTCCTGTTGGAGTAAGTGTCCTCCACAATAGTGCATTTATATAATAAATCTCATTTGCAATATACGTGGCATGATTAGTATATTTTGATACTCCACGTCAGTTGATTAACGTAAATCGGTAACGCTCGGCTGACTAGAGTTTGACGTTATTGTCGTATGACGGCGGTGATCAACAGATCCCTTTAGGTCACACCTATAGGATGACACCCAAATAAAATACTAATTATTTGTATACGATACAGTTTAATTAGTGCATTACATATATTTGATGTGTACGTTTAGTTACGAGAGTTATTTATTGAAAAATTGAGTTGGGAACTCATTCCACTTAAGTTTATTAGTCAATTATATAACACCCGGAAATGTACCCTATTTTTATAGTGAAAATATTTTACAGAAACTTTTCAGCGAAATTTAGTTTTAACCGTAAATTTAATTTTCCGAGTCGAATTTAGAATTTCCGAGTTCGTATTTGGAATTTCCGCAAGATTCCATGTGAGTCCCGTCTTAAGGCGACTTTGACTTTTCTTGACTTTTGAGTCGTCTTTTACTTTTCTTGACTTTTGAGTCGTCTTTGACTTTTCTTGACTTTTGAGTCGTCTTTGACTTTTCTTGACTTTTAAGCCGTCTTTGACTTTTTGTTGACTTTTCCGACTCACCCTTTACTTATACCCCCTCCTAACCTTAACCTAATTCATTCTAACACCAACACAACACACTTCTTCTTCCTTAAGAAAAACCATCAAAACCTTGCCTCCATTTTTGATCCGTCTTAGATTTGTCGCTACTCCTTCGTTACTCGCTCAAATTCACGTAAGTTCGTCTTATTCTTCCCCTCTTAGCTTCCTCTATCCGTATTGGTAATAAAATTACCGTCTTTCTCGCTTTTTAATTTATCCGTCTTTCTCAAAGGTGAATTATATTCATCTTTTTATTGACC
>JAIUZE010013995.1:0-35748 GCA_022085475.1 Heliosperma pusillum
ACTTAAAAGTCGAGAAAAGTCCAAGATGACTTAAAAGTCAAGAAAAGTTTATGACGACTTAAAAGTCAAGAAAAGTCAATGACGACTTTAAAAAGTCAAGAAAAGTCAAAGACTACTTAAAAGTCAAGAAAAGTCAAAGATGACTAAAAACGGTCTTTTCATGAAATCTCTCAGAAATTCCAAATACGAACGCGGAATTTCAAAATAAGACTCGGAACAAAAATTTCTATTTTAAAAACTTAAGTTCTACTGAAAAGTGTTAGTAACTATTTTTACTAGAAAACTTGGGTACTTTTCGGGTTGTTACACAGACTGTGGAGACACTCTGTCGGCAAGGACCATAATAGAGTCCCTTATCAAAATTGTTTAAGCCTGGTCGTGGCGGGGATTTCTATTTTATTCCTATGAGTCGATTCTTTAGACTGGCGACCATTTACCTGAGTCAGTGTAGTTTCCGATTGACTTTGGTTTTTGTCCTAGGTCGTGCCGTGAAAGGAGGCCGATGGACATCTTCTGGGTCATGGTGATCTGCATCATACAGTGTAAGATGGGTCAACAGGAATTGTCCACTCACGTTGGGTATTAACATCTTCGGGCCACTCGAGGAGTAGTAACTGGAAATGCGTGGCCACGCTCGGAAGAGATCTCTGGTAGATTTTCCTGGTCAGACAGTTACTCTCCCAGATCGAGAAAACCACTCTATTTATAATTTCAATTGCAAGAGCGACCTGTAAGACACCTTGCAATGAGTGGGAGGATGTGACGCAAAAGAGACAAGAGAATCGGTAGCACACAACTTGTCGAGACAAGTGGGAGTAATTGTAGGAGGAGGAGTCCTCCGCAATAGTGTTGCTACATGCACAACTTGTATCGGACAAGTAGGAGATTGTTGGAGTAAATGTCCTCCACAATAGTGCATTTATATAATAAATCTCATTTCGAATATACGTGGCATGATTTGTATATTTTGATACTCCACGTCAGTTGATTAACGTAAATCGGTAACGCTTGGCTGACTAGAGTTTGACGTTATTGTCGTATGACGGCGGTAATCAACTGATTCCTTTAGGTCACACCTATAGGATAAGACTCAAATAGAATACTAATTATTTGTATACGATACAGTTTAATTAGAGGATTACATATATTTGATATGTACGTTTAGTTACGAGAGTTATTTATTGGAAATTGAGTTGCGAACTCATTCCACTTAAGTTTATTAGTCAATTATACGATAACTGACTGAATAAATTTTACGTCTTATTTTAATACGATTAAATAAGATTTAATTTAATGATTACTCGTTAATTCATTAAATTAGTTGAGGTTATGCATATATTTTGAGGTAGAGGTAATTAGTTAATTATATTTACAAGGAGTTGTAAAATAAATTAACTGGGCATTGTGGGATCTATTATATATTGATATAATGGTAAAATATCACTTAAAAGTTAAGTATATAATTTGATTCATATAATTGTTACATGATCAAATTAACACTTAATTATACAAGATAATTAAGCATATGATTAATAAGTATTTGTGAGACAAATATCAAAAATCAAAATGGTCCATTATGGACTCAAGTGGACCGGTTTTGAGTAGAGAAAATCATTAGTGATTTTACTCTACCAATTCCACACTCCACCATTTAATAATGATATGTTATGACACATGATCATTATCAATTTCTTACCCACACTCAACCTATTTGCATGTGAATTAAATAAGAAGAAAAATCACCCTTTTGGGGCTTGTGATGTGCCGGCCAAATGCTCTTAAAAGAGCATTTTGGTTGCTCATTTTTCTTCACCAATTCATTCACTTGTTTTTGACATACTTCTTACTAAAACCTCTTCTCTCTACAACTCTCCTAAATACTAATATTCTCTAAGTATTACTAGAGTAGTAATACAATAATATTAGTAGTATTTATCTTCACTTGTTATCTAGTTAATAATAAGTTTAGATTATTTGGGTTTAATCTTGGGTGCAACAAGAAGGAGACCTTCAACTTTGGAGGTTATTTTATGGAGGATCATCCACTAAATACATGCTCAAGAACAATAAGAAGGAGTTCTTATTGTGCCCATATTGGACCGACAATTTCCATTATAAGGAAATTCATCTTATCTTTATATTTATGCTTTTATATTTGCATGCATGATAACTAAATCCTAAATCATTAAGTTAATGTAATTTAATGAACTAATTAGAGGAGTCTAATTAGAGGTCTAGGACTTTCATCACCAAGTGATTATGACAAGAATAGTACAGCAAAATCATTTCAACTAATACTACACTCCACCATCTTGCATCAGAATAAAATAGAACAAAAATCATCTACAAAGGCTTGTAGAGGGCCGGCCATGTGTCTTTAAATAGGCCATTTGTTGTTCAATTTTCATCTTTAATTCATTCTTGATTATCCTTCTACATCTTTCTAAAACTTCAACCTCTCACTAAACTCTCATAATACTAATATTTTCTAAGTATTACTAGTGTAGTAATATATACTAATATTAGTAGTATTTTATCTATCTTATTATCTAGTTAATAATAAGGTTAGATTATTTGGTATCATCTTGCTGCAACTTAAAGGAGGTCTTCTACTTTGGAGATTCTTCTAGGATCATCCTTGATAATAGCTCAAGATCAATAAGAAGGAGTTCTTATTGTGCCCTTATAATTTCCATTTCAATGTGAGGAAATTTCTTCTTTTATATAATGTCTTTATATTTGCATGCATGTTACATAGATCATTAAACACTAAATTAACAAGTAATTTAGTGACTAGTTAGAAGAGTCTAATTAAGGTTTATGGACTTTCACAAACCACCCCAAGTCATCCATTGGTCATAAAAAGTCAACATATAGCCATCCATCCAAACATACGATTATGGTAACATACTCTCTCACGGTTTATGACACGCATTAGCACCATGTACATAGCAAGTATGATGAATACACGTCCACGGGATAAACATTTCCCTGAACCATACACGATAAACGTTTCGTATATGAAAGACTCATTTCCTCTCGGTAGGACGACGATAATAATACGGTCCTAGTCTAAACCTGGCCAGACTCTCGGAATAAACGTGTTCCGATTCGACATACGATAAACATTTCGCATCCAAGACTCGCTCAAACACAAAAGCCGAGTACCCCAATTTCGATCACAACTACACGAAATAGGCGTAGAGAGCAAAAGAATCATAATCAAGCGGTACGCTACATGCAATGACACCACCTCGCAAGGATACAACATTTGACGGCCGGGTCGATCAACGCTTTGCGTTCACCTCCCAACAATGTCGTCATATCCCCACTAAAACATGCATACAAGCATTAAGGATACACCTCCTCGTTCCAACATTCCAGTCTAACGAGCAAGGAGGTATAGTCGGGGAATGAGAGTTCATAGCACTCAATGATTAGTGCTCAAATCAAAACATAGGTAGAACCGACTCAAAGGGGGACTTATCAAAAACCGTCACGAAACATGCGATATAAGCGAATGGGATATCATATATTCTAAACATGAATATTTAATGCTATTACGTAAATTTATACGATAAATGAACCGTACAAACTATTATAAGTGAGAGCATAAGGAAAGAAATAGAAGAAGAACTCAGGGGGTGCCAACCGGTCAAGGGGATCGGCCGCCGGCTACTCGGCTGGCACTTCAGCAACATTCAAACAACATTAAAAATACAGGGATGTCCCAGCCGGTCAAGGGGACCGGCCGCCGGCTTCCCGGCTGGGAACACATGCCAATTGAGAAAAAGAGCAAAGAGAGGGGGATGTCCCAGCCGGTCGGCTGACCGGCGGCCGGTCGGCCGGCTGAGACTTACAAAATACCAAAAATTCTCGAAATACCCATTTCACTTCAGCCGCACTCTCAGCCGGTCGGCCAGCTGGGACTAACATCACACGAAATTCAACAACCATCATCAACAATCATAAACAATTATCAACAATCATCAACCAACATAAATTCTAAGGTTACTCTTCTAATTCGAACCACATTTACTAACATCAAACTACATTAAATGCATAATAATCGTCACTTAAGGTTGGGTAACATCAAATAAAACATTTAAAACACGTAATGATATCGAGTAACCCTTCACCGTTACATTTGTGCGTCTTCAATCGTCTTCTAAGTCTTCCTCCACGAGATAGTAATCCTTGTCGGGGTATTGAAGGTCTCCACCTACACAAAGACACCAAAAGATGAATACAATTCACCTTTGAGAAAGACGGAAAAATTGAAAATGAGAAAGACAGTAATTTTATTAGCACACAAGGTAGAGGATGAAAAGAGGGGAAGATTATGATGAAAATCAAGGGATTTGAGTGAGGAATGGATGACTTGTGAGAAGCTTGAGTTGATCCACAAATGGTGGTTAGGGTTTTGGTGGTTTGGTGAGGAAGAAGGTGAGTGGAAAATGGGGAATAAGGGTTATAAAGGGTGAGTGGAGAAATATGGGGAAAAAGCCCAAAATGTGGCTTAAGGCGTAAGCCACACGGAATTCCGAGTAGAGTCTGAATACGGACTCGGATTTGTTAAATTAGACACGGGAAACTAAGTTCTAATCTAACTCTAAAATTACGCTAATTAATAATAATATAATATTATTAAAATAAAGTAGGGTACATTTGCGGGTGTTACAGTGGAGACCAAACGCAGCAGAGGCGCAACACAAGGTATTCACGCTTTCGCAAAATAAGTGGTATCAGAGTCCCAGGTTCAATTTGGGCTAGGCACAAGAAAAAGCATTAGACCCAAGACTTGAAGGGTGTCTTACATTATAAGGCGTGGAACTCCTAATAGCTCGAGGGTGAGCTAATATGTTCGTGAAGGCGACATTGGTCTTACGACGATGAGACAGACCGTCTAAGAGAAGATTGTCAGCGACCCTGTGAGGGTGGGCTGAGGCTTAATGGAGGCAACATAAGCGGTCCTTGGTAAGTGTTGGACCTATGATATAGTTTTGATAATGACAAGTATATATTTGACAATTTGGTTAATTGACAAGTAATGATTTGATTGTTATATCATATGCATGTAATTGTGTGTTTTAGTCTTATTATAGCCAACACCAATTAAAGTAAGAAGATCAAAGTTATAGGAGCTTGAGGTATAACTTTGAGGATTCATATACAAAGTTATAGCTATTCTGGTTATAACATTCAAGAAACAATTCAAGCAAAATCTACATCAAATAACACAAGACTCAAGATGGAGGGTTTTGTGATCAAGATGAAGAGATGATCCATAAACTGGAGATCTTTGTGAAGATTAGATAGTATAGGTCGTCATCTGGTAACTATTCTATTAGAGTGATTTATGTGAATAAAGTTGTAACTATTTCACTTATAACTTTACATACTAAGTTCAAAGTTATAGCTATTTCAGCTACAACTTTGAATGACGAAATTGATGCATGAATTTGGAAACAAATATTTTAAATGTTTTTAAAAAGAGAAAGAGTATTTTATATTTATCAAAAGTTTTAAATAGATAATGTATTTATGATATTATATTGGTTAGTAATACAACTTATGAGTTGTCATGCTACATAGGGTTTTTAATACCTTCTATCTCATTTTGTTGTTGACCTAATAAGCCCAACTAGTGGTTGTGCCACCTAGGGTTTCGAAATACCTAGGGTTTGTGTCTCTTAGGGTTGCGTGCATATGGACAACAACCTAGGGTTGTGTGAAGAAGAGGAAAACGGCCTCTTTGACACGTTTTACTCTTCGGATTAAACTAGGGTCTTACAACGTACTTTCACAACAATATTTTGAGATAAAAGATAAATATCATTCTTAAAGAAAAAGTTAAGGTTTGGAGTTTACCTCTCCTATGCTTCTACTATAAATACTCCATTGATCTCAAACATTCAACAAGACTTTTATGCACATTTGAGAGAATTTTACAAATTGATTTTAAACAAATTTTGAGCAAAATATTTATTATTTTTATTGTTTTTTTCGAAAAAGTCTAGCATCAATCTTTGTCAATTACTCTAGTGAATTACGTTATTAGATAATAGTACATCACATAATATTTATTTATTCTTCAACGAGAATCTTTGTGAGTTATAACATACTTTCTTATTAACGTAAGATAGATAGAGTATTTAGCGATACTCAATATGAGTTATAGTCATAGTTGATTATACGAGCGGGTTGATAATTTTTGTAATCCGTAGAGAGGTACTAAGAATTATTAATCGAGAATAGTATACGTAGGTTTCGATTTGTGAAACTGAACCACTTCAAAAATCTCTTGTGTCCCTCTTTATTTCGTTACTCGCATAATTCATTGATTAATTAATTGGTTGATTTTACTCAATAAAATCAAGTAATGAATTATATAGCATATAAATCGAAAAAGTGGGGGCTAGTTTTTAATAATCAATTCACCCCCCCTCTTTCGTATTCGATCAATAGACTCTACAGTAAAGTCCAAACACGGTCAGCGTTGGCGTGTTGAGGCACTGGATTCATACCAATCCAGGGAATATTGAATGCAGAGGAGTTTGATACGCAAGTGTAGCACAAGTCCTGTGAAGGGACAGATAGGCCCCAGGGAGACACATGGTGTGTCAATTAAGGGGAGGTTATCAAGAGTTGGTTATGCAAGGTGTCTAGAAGTTGGGGCTGTAGGTTGTAGGGAGATCCTTTATAGAAGTCAAAGTCCGAATCAAGATGATGGTCCTTGGTTTGAGGGGAGGATAAGTGTCCACAAATATAATAGTAGGAGGCATTTTGGGAATGAGCCAAGAGTAAATTCGTGAGGGCTTGGCCCAAAGCGAACAATATCGTATTATTATGGACAGTGGACACCGAACGCAGCAGATGCCCAACATGTGCTTAAGCCCAACACACGATATTCACGCTTCCGCACAACATGTGCTTAAGCCCATAATTAGTGAGCCACTATTCAAATCAAGTCCTTGTGCCTTGTACATAGAGCCAAGTTAGCGAGCCGCACTACTAAGATTTGTGCTAACATTCTCTGGAACCACCTGCCCATCCCGTTTAACATGTCTACTTGATACACATATTAAACTTTTAACCATCTACTTAGTCTAATATTATTGTAGAGTTTGTTGGCAGTTTAGGGAGAACGGGGGAATGCTATACGGTAGACAAGTCAGAGAAATCAAGCAGTATAAATTTGACGTTGTTTATGATATTATCTAAGTACTCTGTATCAACTATCAACTACTAGATTTTCCTTAGAAAATGATCTTTATAATGACTTGTGTGACGACAGATGCCACGCGTGTGGTAACTTGTGTGAGGCCGTGAGCACCATATTAACTAGGGGTGAGCAAAACCGGGTACCCGATACGGTTTTAATAACTGTATCGGGTACCCGGTTTTTTTAAGGCTGAAAAATGATACCCGGATACGACCCGGTTTAACCGGGTACACGGTTTTCGGGTACACGGTTTTTCCGGGTATACGAAAACCGGGTACCCGGAAGCGGTTTAACTAAAAAACTGACATTGTAAATTTGAGTTAAAGTTCAATTCTTCCAGACTTCCAACTTGAATTCCAAATTGAGTTAACCAAATTGGATGTAGTATATCATCAGATACTAAAACAATAGATGAAGTATATCATCAGTTCATAAAACAACAAAGATTGTACTCCGTAACTTTCTAGCAATAAATCCATCAGAAACAATTATAAAGATACTAAAACAAAATCAATAGATGCATTTATTTGTTACAGTATAAATCAAATTAATTAACAATTAGAAACAATTGTAAAGATACTAAAACGAATATGTATAAATAAATACAAGATTAAAAGATGCATGCAGTAAATTAATTAAATAAATTGGGGTTTCTTCACACAAATTAAATCTTACTTAATTAAAAAATAAGTAGCAAAACGACGGAGCAGATCTGGAGAGGACGGCGGATGAACGATGGAGCGGAAGAGCCGAAGGGATCTGGAGACGATGGCGGATGAACGAGGACGGCGGTGGAACGATGGTTCAGATTTAGAAATTTTAGGGTTTATTTGAAGAGGAATGACTGAATGAGTAAATGAGGGAAGAAATGAGGAATGAGTAAATGGCTAAAATGAGTACGAGTCTTGGGCTTGACCCATTGGCCATTGAACCGTGTTGTGTTTAATATTTTTTTTTTATTTAATTAAACCGGGTCAAAACCGTATACCCGGATTTGATTTTCCCCGACCCGGACCCGGTACGGTTTGTCAATAAAGCGTATCGTATACCCGGAAATTCGTATCGTATACCCGGAAATCCGTGTAATTAAAACCGTATACCGTATCGCATCCGTATATTAAAACCGTATCGTATATTTTTGCTCAGCCCTAATATTAACAACAGCAACCGTATAAAAATCGGTAACCCATGATAATAACTACAGGAGTTGCGATTTCCAGGGATACATCCGAAATTCAGCAACTGAATCATCAAAACTTGAGAAAAACATGGCAATGTGGCTACTTTATGCACTCCTAGTCATCGTTTGAGAAAAAGAAATCAGAAACTTACGAATTTTATGTTGCTCCGTCCCAAGACGATATGGACCTCAACATTTCATAGGAATATTAAATATTATCGCGCCTGTATTTTAATGGAGTATAATAACGATATAATATCATTGCTGACACTATTCTAACCTAAGTCTAATTAAACAAATCCTAAACGTTACGAGTATATACTTAACAAACGAGTTTCTATCTAATCATTTAGAGGCTCGTCATCAATTATACATGTTTAGCAGCAATTTCATCAAATAACACAAAATCAAATGTTCAAATTCTATCGGAACATACCCACTCACTAAAGGAGTAAAGGTGGGGTAGCTTTAAAACTTCGTAAGCAAACATTCTATCAGAAATTCGGAACATTACAGGAATGCGAAAGCTGCAGGAAATTCCATTATGTACAAATAGTATACAGAAAAGAGTAAAAAGGTTTCATACACAATTAGCAATTTAGCGTTACAACATTTCATATAGTTTTATTATTATAAAACTGTACTTTAGCTAGTTTAATATTCAGTAAAACGGCCTCATGATTTATCAACCAGTCACCTGATACCATATATTATGGCCTGGACTGGCACTTTCCCTGTACTGCATCGTATAGATTTCTCGGTGCTCCTATCGTCAAATCTCAAAGTCTCGCCGAGAAATTAAGGACATAAAAAAAAAGTTCAGCTGAAAGATGCAGGAGTGGCAAATAAACTGGTATATGGTTATTTCGAAGGAACTTGAGGGGCACAACTAGATATTGGGAGGTCGGAAGGGGTGCATACCAGAGCCCTTTGTTGCAAGTGACTCAAGCTTTGCTCCATGCTAACTTGAACCATTTCAGCCAGCATCTTCTTCGCCTTCCCTGATTGTTCCTCACCATCAATCTGCGAGATTATGTTGCAAACAATGTTTTCCAAAGTATCCGGTTGCATCTCGGACCTCGGGTAAGGAGAATCCCTCAACAGCCTTAGCAAAATCTGAGCTTTACTTTGTGACTTAGGCGTCCCTTGAACTGTAAGCTCGAGTAAACCAGGTATGACGCCTTCTTTGAGGATTGGGTTCCGGTACTTGGCCCGATCAACCTCACACAATGTCAAAAGAGCTCCAACCGCATGTTCCCGGGTCTGGGGGGAACCGCTCTCTAAGACTTCCACGACAGCAAGAATCCCTCCTTCTTCATTGACCAAAGCGGTCCTCCCCTGCTCAAAGTCCACCAGAGATTCTAACAATGCCATGCATTTTTCTGCGGTTTTAGAGGATTTCTTGCAGGTTTTGAGCAAGTCTATCATAGGAGGGACAGGATCTGCCTCAAGAATCATGTTGATGTTGTTCGAGTGAGTTGACAGGTTGTAGAGTGCCATGAGGGAGTCGATTTTGGCCTGTGGGGTCCCTGTTTCAAGGACATCTACGAGAAGAGGGATCACCCCAGATGATGTAATGGTCGGCTTGTTTATGGAAGATGCTGAGAGTGTTAACAGGGATGCAGTTGCATGCTCCTGAAGGGTACTGTCACCTGACTGAAGGAAGTCGGTTATGGGATCTAAGGCACCACAAGCTACAATGCTGATTTTATTCCTGAAAAACATGCATATTACTTCAATATCAGAAACTCTATAGTTCCATAAAATCTAAATTATGACGAAAATCATACCGAATGACTAGTTGACTACTACTACACGGTAAATATTGGCGCAACCAATTTACCAAGTCATTTTGCTTTATTCCATCATAATTCAGATCCAAAAAATAACGAGGCATGGACACTACTGGCAATAGAAATAAATCAATATTACCAGGCTACCATACTCCAAAGATGATTTATCAATGAACATAAAGATGAAGCAGTAACAGAATCTTAAGTATTAAGTTATCAGAGACTCGAAAGAGGTTAAATTTGCTGATCTGCAAGTCTGCAACTCACGCAAAGTTGTCAATTATTTATTCAATCAGCACAACTTGTATCTGTGTCTAGTCTCACAGAAGTTAGTAAACTCCATACTTAAAGTTGCACAGGATTCTCCTAATACTATAATTTTCTTCACTCATTTTTCATACCCTCAAATAAGATACAACCACGTGAAAACCCACATGTTAAGATTATTGTTTAGGTAATTAAAGCAAAGCAAAAAAATATGAAAAAGAAGAAAAAAAAAAAAAAGCTGGAAAGAGCGGAAGCAACATAAGCTAAAGAATATTAGCACCGTCTATTTACAGCAAATCATGATTACAAATTTAAAAAAAAGTGGAATAATTCGCAAATAGGGTAACATTTCTTCAACAAAATTAAAATTTATTCTCCGTAGTAATGATTCTTGAGAAAATAAATTCCCTTTATATAGAACAAACCTGGCCTCAAATAACCCAACCATCGACAATTAATCCTTTTTACAAGTGTTTTGGATTCGCTGACCAAATTAGATAAATATGAGTGGATACATACAACTTGTTCCTCAGAATAATTCTTATACTAATTCCCTACGAAATTAAAATCAGAGATAACCAAGCATATATCTCAATTCAGTTGATCTTGTATAAACCGTTGAAAGATAAAACAACATAGGGATTACTTTATTAAAATTATCCGGGGAACCAAAACTAGCTATAGAATATGACCGTCTAACCGTGTGATACGGTCCTCACATTTGTTAGACACTCGCTTATAAAAGAAAGGGGACCCACAACGCCACTATTAAAATGACTTACATAATAATTAGAGACAGTGAATAGTAACGCGTGATATTGTGGCCTGATTTAACTGAAACTGATTGGTTTTTGGTGACATAATAATAACATAAGATACGAAATGAATTGTTGTAAATGAAGCAACAACATAAAAAGACAAGAATAGCCTCATCGTAAGAAAAGGAGTGACTAACTTTTCATCTTTAACGGCAAGATTGAGAAGGGCAAGAAGGGCAGACTGAGAGGAATGGAGCGAGTCGAATCGGAGCATAGAAACGAGTTGAGGAATAGAAGAGGAAAGCTGACGACGGCAACGGTGAGAAGTCTTTGTAAGACGTCGGATCTCTTGGGCAGCCTTGATCATTGATTCTGAATCGTCAGATTTAATCAACTCCAAAACTTGATTAACACTAAGCTGCCCGCTATGGTGGCTTCCTGCTGCACTCGCCTCCATAGTATAATAAATAATTAACAAGTAAAATACAAGTATTATATGGATATATAAATAATGTGGGAATTATATGGTATGGACGTATGGTAGGGGAAAAAAGACTAGAAGAGAGAAACGTGAGAAAGAGGAGAAGAGCCTTTAAGCAACAGTTGACACACTAAACAAACGAGAACGACTGAATCAGGGATATTTCAACGGTTCCTTTATATGGCAGTTGCCTTTTTTTTAATCTACTAGTCTTAAACCCCGTGCATAATTGCACAAGATTGAATATGTAATAACTTATCGGAGTTTATTTTCGCAGTACGTTTTTTATTCATTATACTACTTTTTTTGTATTTCTTTCCATTTGTATTCCCTTCAAGTATAACAACACATAAACCTAATTCTCCCAAATTCGAATACTAAATCACTCTAATCTATCGAAATTCTTTAATTAAGGATCTTAATTTAATGTAAAAGCATGATTTTTATTATTTAATTATCATCTGGGGATGAAATTAATGTTTAATAAGAACTTTGAATGTTTATTTAGGGTTTGAGATTTTTAGGAAGATAAGGGAGTGGTTGTCAGGTGACAATATGGGTGGAGAGCGTTCATGGTGGGCGACGTGGTGGGGTGCGTTCATAGGGGTGGGCTGGCTGGTCTTGGGGTCGTCGGAGGTCGGGGCAAGCACATTGATGAAAAGTTCTAGAGATCGATGTATCATCGTTGGCCGTGGTCGACCGTCGTGGACCTGTGCTCCTATGTCCGGCAACTGTCGCCGGACGACAGTTAGGTGGCCAGAGGAAGGGTGGTGGTTGTGATAGGGGGAAGTAGGGGGTTGGTGGTGGAGATCAGATTTGTTTTTTCTTTTGTTATGTAGTACATTCATTTTTTTTATTTTCTCTCTCATTCAGTACAAAAATTATGGGAAAATGAGAAGGGCAATTTTGGAAAAGCGTACTAAAATGAGTAAAATGTGTACTGCGAAAATCAACACCCTAACTTATACAATGTTTAAATATATAGATTAATTTACACTAAATATAACTTAAAGTACTAATTAATATAATCTATTATAATACATGCCAATAAAAATAAATTAGGAGAGATGAGAGAGAAAGTTGGAGAGACGAAACTACTTCTTTAGTTTTCTAGGGTTTTGTGCAAACGCCAAAATCTGTGCTAATTCTCATACTCTTCTAGTTTTACAAATTCGATAGTATAATAATAGACATCTTTATTAATCACAAATAATATAATTCCTATTAAAATCAATAGTATTTGCGATATGGAAGTTACTAAAATCATCGAGCAAGCGCGAACAGCGGTGGCTTCAACGATTCAGGAATTTTAGCAAACAACTAGATGGAATTGTTCAAGATGATAGCAATTCTACTCAGGAGAAGGACTGTCATGTGGTGGGATCGAAAAAGAAGAAGCCTGGGAATGAATCCATGAAGGATGGGAAACTGAAGACAATTGCAGTACACTTTGATGATAATCCTACCAGTAAAGGTAATTTGCTCAAACTTACCACATTGGATGTAAAAGATGAAATCAACTATTGGAATACCTCTGTGTTTGGCTATGTTATGGGGGGGGGGGGGGGCATATCCTTCTAGAATTGTTATGGAAGGCTACTTACGTAGGGAGTTGAAACCATATGATGTCTCAAAGGTAGCTTTCCTTCCAAATGGTCTTTTGGTGGTTCGCTTTGGGACAAGCGAACATCAGAAGCTGGTCCTAGAGAAAGGGATTATGCTTTTTGATGGTAAACCAATGATTTTCCGACCTTGGGACCATGATGTCAAAATGTCTAAAATCTCTGTTAAAATTGTTCCAATATGGATTAAATTAATGGGTCTTGATTTGACGTTCTGGGGTACGTCTTGTCTTGAGAAAATATCTTCTATGTTTGGTCGGTTTGTTAGAATTGATGATCTTACCCTGAGTAGATCTTTGCTTGGCTTTGCAAAGGTCATGGTTGAGGTAGAGGTGGATCAACACTTCCCTGACAAAATTGTTTTTGAGGATGACAAGGGTCATGAGGTCACTCTGTTGATTGAGTATGATTGGTTACCTATTACCTGTAAGAGTTGTCATGGTATGTGGCATAATACTAATGCTTGTAGGAGGAGAAGGGCTCTTGTACCCCCTAGAGTTGTACCAATTACCCCTGCTAGGCAAGCGTGGAAGAGAAAAAAAAAAGCCATGTAATAGTGTTACATCCTATTGAGTTTCATGTTCTACCTAAAACCAACTTGGGAGTAATTGGAGATAATAGACCTAGAATTGAGTATAAGGAAAAAGAGGCCTCAATTGAGTTGGTCACTCCGGCTAATACTCCTCTGAGTCTGAATTCACTAAACTGACTAGGCATGAGACTAGAATCCCTGGAGGACATGAGGAGGATTTTGTAGTGAAATTCAATAGTGCTGTGGGGCAATCTGCAGGAATGGTTGATAAAGGAGGTGGAGGGGTAAGTTCATCCTCTCCTAATGACTAGGATTGGAGTTTGGAATGTGAGGTGCCTGAATAATGATGGTAAGCAGAGATATATCAAGTGGTATCTACATCAAAATGAAGTAGAATTGTTTGGGCTCCTTGAGACTAGGGTCAAATCTATGTCTCTAAATAATGTTGCTAGTTATATTTGTAGTGGTTGGTCTTTTATTACCAATCATAATTATCATAATGGTGGCAGGATCTGGGTGCTTTGGAGATCTCATACCCTCAAGGTGGATGTTATTGAGGTGACTGATCAACTTATCCACCTTGAGGTGACTAGACATGAGGATAACAATAGGTTTTTCACTACTTTTGTTTATGGTTTCAATAGACCTGAGGATAGATCTCCTTTACGGGATGGTATCACCAGGCTAAGTAGAGTGGATCCTTGGGTTGTGCTTGGAAATATTAACAATGTGAGGTATGCCAATGAGAAGATTGGCCTTCATGTTAGGGATGCTGAGACTCTTCCTTTCCAGAGAGCTATCAGTCTTAGTGACTTACAGGACATTAAAACCTTAGGTGCTTTTTTTACTTGGAATAATAAACAACCCAGTGGTACCGGATGATTTAGTAGGATTGACAGGGTTCCAGTCAATGAGGGTTGGATGAGATATATGCCTAATCATTATGCTTTTTATGGCCATGAGGGGATTTTGACCATTGCCCATGTATCATAGAGGAGGGGGGAATTAGTTCTCACAGGACTAAACCTTTCAAGTTCTTTAACATGTGGAGCAAGGCCCCTGATTATAGGAGGATTGTCCAGACTGGTTGGCAGACAGGTGTTACATGGACTCCTATGTTTTGTGTGATTTCCAAGCTTAAGTTATTAAAAAATATGCTTAAGAATCTTAATATGGATCTATTTTCTGACATTGAGAGACATGCTGATATTGCCTATGAGATAATGTTGACCTGTCAGAGGAACCTCCATGCTAACCTTACTAGTTTTAGCCTCATGGATGTTGAATATCAGACAAGGGCTAGCTACATGTTATTGAAGCAATCTACGGAGGAGTTTTTGAGGCAAAAAGCAAAATGTAACTGGGCTAGAGATGGTGATACCAACTCAGCTATGTTTCATAAATTTATTCAACAAAGAAATATTCAGAATAAAATGTTCAAGATTGTTGGCATTGATGGTATTGCTTATAATAAACCTGATGATATTATCAATGCCGTGGAGATATACTACAAGGGCCTCTTAGGTTCTGCTGGACCTACTGCTGATTTTTACCTTGGTATTATGAGGTCTGGTCTTAGAGTGAAGACTAAGGATTGGCCTATGCTTTGTTAGGTTCCTACTTCTAATGAGATCAAGAGGACAATCTTTTCTATTCCTTGGGAGAAGAGTCCTGGTCCAGATTGTAACAACCCGGATTATTAAAACAAAAGAAGTACCTTAATAATAAAAAATCCATCAGAGTACAAAGATGAATAGGGTCAAGGTGGCGGAAACACCTGACCAATCCGGATCGATACTCCAATTCAAAACTAAACCAATACATTATTAATATTCTCAAACTAGATTAAATCCCTAACTATTTATTTGTCTTGCCACATGTCTCTCCAGCCCAACATCCAGACAAGCAGCAACCAATTCAACCTGAGAATGGGGGTCGACAGTCAGTCGGGAGTAACTAGATGCTCTCCCAGTCATGTTTACAACAAGATGAATTAATAACAATCTATAACAACAGACCATAATCATAAATGACATGTGAAGCAATCTATTCAATACGACGTACATTCAAACTTACCAAGATGGAACCAAAATTACATGAATGCAATCCTGCAGACCTAGACCATATACAACCACTTGACCAAGAATACATTCAAGACCCAAATTAGCACACGATCCACAGCAACATAAGGCACAACGCTAGAAACAAAGCATAGCGAATAGAGCGAACGCCTGTTAGAGCGTATAACCACTGCCTCTAACTTGGCAGAGCGTATAACCACTGCCTCTGTCAGTTGTGGAGCGTATAACCACTGCCTCCACGGTACTCTGTATAGCGTATCACCACTGCCTATATGCCTAAGACCTGGCCAGATCTCTCGATGCATTAACTGTACATCGAACGACACTCGGGACCCAAAGCATTTAACTGATTTCTCTGGCCACCCCCGAACATAGACCAAATAAACCCCTGAAGGGCGGCTATTGATTCATTCCGATAGTATTTAACTGATACTACCGTCATCTATTCGAACTAGCCAACAAACAAATGCACAGTTTAACTGACTGTACAAAACATGCATGAACAACATCACAACTCAACTCAGTAGAACAGTTTAACTGACTGTTCCACCTCAACTCATAGAACAGTTTAACTAACTGCTCGACTCCTCAAAGAATGAGAGTAACCAAGAAGATATGCAAACATAGCGTTATAGTTCAACTAACCATAGCACCGCACATAAGCAAGCACAGATAAGAAAAGGTTATAGTATCTTGACCTATAACATTACACCTCAAAGGTCATGTTATAGTTCGAGCTACCATAACACCAGACACATAAGCATATAACAACTCAATGTTATAATACCACCAACTATAACCTTCACTTAACCTTAGTTAAGTTATAGTAACTTCAGCTATAACCTTCACTAAAGTTTAGTAAAGTTATAGTAACTTCAGCTATAACCTTCACTCAACTTTAGTGAAGTTATAGTAACTTCAGCTATAACCTTAGTTAAGCGTGCCAGGTTATAGTATCATCAACTACAATCTTCACTTAACTTCAGCAAAGTTATAGTACCTTCAGCTATAAGTTTCACTCAATTTTAGTGAAGTTATAGCACTTCAAGCCATAACATTATGCGTGCGAGGTTATAGTATCATCAACTATAACTCTCTTCCATCACGGTTAGTCATCTATAACAAATTCACGGAGGGGTCGACTCCACTTTACAAACCGTCATGTCACCACAACGAGTCTTAATATAGTACACCGCACCATAACGTCACTTTCAAAGTTTGTAGAGTCTATTGATCGAATACGAAAGAGGGGGGTGAATTAAGTATTAAAAACTAGCCCCACTTTTTCGATTTATATGATATGTAATTAATTATTTGATCTTATAGATTAAAACCAACTAATTAATTAATCAAAGTAAGCGCAAGTAACGAAATAACGAAAAGTAAAGAGAGTAGAGAGAGGCACACGGATTTTTGAAGTGGTTCAGTTTCACACGTTGAAACCTACGTCCACTATTCTCGATTAATAATTCTTAGTACCTTTCTACGGATTACAAAAATTATCAACCCACTAGTATAATCAACTATGATTATAACTCAAGGTGAGTATCGCTAAATACTCTATACTATCTTACGTTAATAAGAAAGTACAATATAACTCACACAGATTCTCGTGAAAGAATTGTAAGATTATGTGATGTACTATTATCCAATAACGTATTTCACGCGAGCGATTGATAAAGATTGATGCACGACTCTTTTGAAAAACAAACACTAAAAATAATAAATATTTTGCTCAAGGTTTGCTTTGAAACGATTTTGGAAAATTATCACAAGTAGTATGTGTGTCGTGTGATGCTTGTGTATTTCGTGTGTATTTCGTATGTCTCATGAATGAGATGTGAAAGAGTATTTATAATAGAAGCATATGAGATCTAAAACCCTAGCTTAAAATTTAAGAAAGATATTTATCTTTAATATCTTAAAATAATATTTACTTTATCTATTCGAAATATCTTTATCTCAAAATATTATTTGGTTTATCTTTTAGAAATATATTTATCTTTAATATCTCAAACTATTGTTGTAAGGATATAGTAGAATCCTAGATTAAGGTAAACAAAGAAAACAACCTATGGAGGCGGAATTCCCTAGCTATACGAAACCATAGGAGTCACGCAACCCTAGGAGGCACAAACCTAGGTTTGCACAAAACCCTAGGTGGCTCAAACCCTAGGTGGGCTTATTAGGTTAACAACAAATTGAGATAGAATATATTAGAAACCCTAGGTAGCATGACAACCCATAAGTTGTATTACTAATCAATAGAATCTCATAAATATATTCTCTATTAAAACTTTTGATAAATATAAAAATACTCTTTCACTTTTGAAAACATTTAAAACATTTTATTTCCAAAATCACGCATCAACATTTATCTTCCAAAGTTATAGACTAAAGCTATAACTTTGAACTTAAAATCACTCGAATGGAATAGTTACCGAATGACGACTTATACTATCTAATCTTCACAAAGATCTTCAGTATACGGATCATCTTTTCATCTTGATCACAAAGACCCTTCATCTTGAGTCTTGTGTAATTTGAGGTAGATCTTGCTTGAAGCGTTTTTTTTTAAAGTTATTACTGGGTAGCTATAGCTTCCATGTAAACTTCCAAAGTTATTCCTAAAGTTGTTATAACTTTGATCTTCTCTCTTGTAATTGTTATTAGCTATAATAAGACTAAAACACACAATTACACGCATATGATATATCAAGTAAAGCACATTATCAAGTAAGCACATGTCATTATCAAAACTATAAAATAGGTCCAACAAAGTTATAGGTCAAATAGGTATAACTAGGGTAGCTTACATGCAAAGTTATAGTAACTTCAGCTATAACCTTAATGATGTAAACCAAGACCCTAATTCCTCAACATAAGCAAACCCTAGCCTCTCCCACAAGGAGGAGGCCGAAACCCTAGGCGACGGCAACCTCACGGCCGCGCCACCACCAACGACGCTAGGGTTTGCGTTTTGAACCCTAGTTCGCGCACCAAATAAGTAATTGAAAATAGAATAACAACATAAATAATAAATGCAATTAAACATGTGAATCATAAGCATAGATAACTACACAAACAATTAATCATACAATCAATCATTTTATCATGTTAATAATTCACTTTCTATAAACACAATTAAAGGAAAACACCCAGTTACCTTTATTACGCATTAAAGACTGCAAAATAATCTTCATCTTAAAAAAGACGCCAATAATAAAGTCCTACACAAATCCTCCTCTCAAAACGCCCAAAGGAAGACATCTTCTTCTCATTCTTCTTACTTATCCATCAAATGTAGAAACCCTAAAGATAGGTCTAAACCCCATACAATTGAGTCCCTTAAAAATAATATGAACATAATATATTGTAGAGGTAAGAGCCAGGATTGTAAATATATAATTTATATTTGATTTGGATGAAGAAAGTTGCATAACAATGGAGTCAAAGAGAGAAAAATAAGAATAGAGGAAGAAATGAAAGGAAGGCTGCGGCACAATGAAACGTACGAACCCTCTCTTTTAGAAATAGGCGCCTGCCTGCTGAGAAGTTTACAAGAAAGAAAACTCGGCGGGGGGGGGGGGGGAGTTAAAATTATCTTTAGGTTAGGATAGGAGAGCGTTTTTGATTTTGGAAAATCAAGAGCCTAAGCACAAAATAATGGAGCAACTTGCCTACTAGGTTAGGTTTTCTATTTATAAGAGAATTTAAGTGGGCTTTTGACCCATTAGCCCACAAGATGGAATATCCAATTACAAATAGAATTTAATATAATTTAAACGCTTGGAGAGTTCATATAAGAAAAGTAGTAATTAAATTAAAATAGTAAAATCGTGCGCGGACATTTTTACCCATTCAAATTAGGCTAAAATGGAAAATAACAAAGTAGAGATCGCGAGCGTTAAATACGCATTAAATAATTAAACTCGCAAAAATAATTATTTTAATAAATAAATTTCCGAATAAAATTTATTATAAAAAAACACGGGGTGTTACAATCCAACCCCCTAAAATGAAGTTTCGTCCTCGAAACTTGAATTTTATAAAAGAAAGCCAAATAAAAGGGCAACAACTAGCTACAAAGAAAACACACAACTACGGCACTCACTGCGCACTCTGATTCCTACAAAGCTTCCTGACAAAGGCAAACTCCTATTCCTTAATTTGGACATCCTTTACATAGTTCACAACTCGCCAAATCCCAAAAGGCTTACATCACTCTAATCTAACCAAATTGCACTCAAACTCTTTTTATTATAGATCGCAATTAACTTTATACCTTTCAACATCATAATACAAATTCCACAACGACCATAATCATTGATATTCCACAACTTCATAACTTGATATACCTCCAAAGGCACATCTCACTACTCACGCATACTGCAAACTCCCTCAATTAATCACATTTAAAAATTCCTCATAAACTACTTCATAACCAAACACCTCAAATGGTTAGACTCCATCAATATCCATTATATAACAATGCATCCACAAATATCGCTAATCGAAATACCACCAATTAATGATTTAGAAGCTCATCCTCAAATGCCACAATCATTGAATACATCAGACACCTAATTGCGATTAGTACTCCCAATTATAATTCCAAATTTGAGATTTCATAAATTATAATTTTCCAATCATTTCCTTGAGTACCACAAAGGTATAACGAGACACAAAGTTTATCTTAAAATTCATTCTTGTCCACATCATCCTAAAAGACTTCAATAATATTACACGCCCAATTAAGATAATACATAATCAAATCAACTTCACCAGATTATCACTAACTTATATCCATCAACATAAAATTACCATGTATACACCATTGACATGGACACTAAATTTCCACAAAAAGAACTATCCATTAAGTAACCACACGCCTTGAGATCAACAACTCTCCTCATAAGTACCAAACGAAGCTTCATAAACACTAAGCTCTTTTACATAATAAGTTCAACGCTCAACCATTAACTTTCAATACCATTATGAGAGACATTCACTAATCACCCAGATATAATACCTATTATTGCCCAAATACTAACCCTTACAAAAACAATACATAAATCATTTTGTAAAATATAATACTCATTACGGAAATCAAAAGGTAAGGCGCACCGATTAGTGAAAATAGAAAGTTTAAGGATATCGAAACAAAGATAAGATCGAAGGGCATTACGAGGACTTGAAACAGATCAATGTTAAGAAGCAAAGAGAAGAAGCTCAATCAAATGAGAGATATGAAGGCTTTAATCAAGGAAATCGATTAAGGGACACCGATCCTAAAGAAACATGCAAGCATATAACAAGTCAAAGAGCGACTCAAGATGGTAGCCCAAACAATACTAGAAAGAAAAACAAAATTGCAAAAAATAAAATCTTACATTTCTCATATCCATAATCTTTTAACCTCTTCTTGATATTGAGGAAAGCCTATTATCTTCCAAAACATCAATACATAAAAAGACTTCCAAGAAAAACATTGTACAACCTATGTCCTCATAAATTCGATATTATTCCTCATTACATCACATAAGGGCGCTAATAAACCTTTAAAACACTCTGCTCATAACCACCTAAGAATTCCTTAAAGCCAAGGTCATCAGATAAATCCTTTAGTAACAAGCCTTTGGCTCCTCAAATGATTCTCCAAACGAGTATAACACTGAAATCCTCAAATTACTGTTATATACTCCAAGCTAACTTTCATTATACCATTATCCTCAACAACTAATACGCGGAAATTCCAAATGATAAATTCATCCCACATTCTAATTTTAACGCATCTAAGTCCACCAATTCGCGTAACAAACAAAACACTTACATCTTGCTTCTATTCCTCAAATCATTATTTATCATTTCCGTTAATAATTCACTAGTCGAATTATCATGCTTCTCCAATACATTAATGACCTCAAAACTCAATATCCTAAGCCTTTCGAATTACGAGCTAACCAACCATGGGACACTTCATTTTTCTACTCAAATCTCTAATCCATATACCTCGCACAACTTATCACTTAACTAGAGAAGAATTAACTTATTCTCATACTTCCGAGTACTCCAAATAATCATTCCCAAAAAGTTAACTCTAATCTATCACTTTGCAGCGATCATACAAATGGAATTCTGACTAACTCCCCAATAATTCAAATGCACTCATATCAATCCCAAATTCTCATAATTATCACCATAACAAATATTTACCTCCTATTCCAAAATAAAACATCATTAACTAATGACGACTCATAAATAAAACACAACAACAAATCAGTTATATAAGGAAATGAGATAAGAAAACTGGAGAGAAAGCAAAGACAGAAAATCACTCCTTAACCGAAGAACTTCATATGAGAATGTTGGAGCTAGTGTCCTCCACAGTTAGTGTGATAACGTGTATAAATCTCTTACAGGTTCAGAGGGTATACTTAGTATTCTTATCAGTTAATTAACGTTTATCGATAACGGTTGGCTTGCTAGAAGTTTGACGTTATTGTCATTTTAATGGCGGTGATCAACTGGTCCCTAAAAGTCACACCTAAAGGATGTGTTTGAGAGATATGATTATATGAAAAATATAATCATATTGATGCCTTATATGACTAAAAGGTTAGTCGATGTATATGACTAAAAGGTTAGTCAATGTAATGATGATACGATTATTTAATACGATTAAATAATACTAGCTGAGACGAATTAAATGTTAATTCGTAATTGAATATAAACTGTTATATCTAATTAATGTATATAATGTAATTATTTAATACGATTAAATAATGTAAGCTTAAACGAATTAAATGTTAATTCGTAATTAAATATAAACTGTTATATTTAATTAGCAAATTATAAATATACGATATTTATAATTGACGTATATATTATACGATATTGTCATAATAAATGATGTCAGACCGGTATTAATAAATCGACTACAAAATGTTGTATGGACTTATTAATATGTGACAAATGACAATAATAATACATACACATATTATACATTAAATAAATAAAAGAGGGAAGACTCCTATCTTGACTCCACTTCCTAAAACAAGTAGAAGAAAAAGAGGGAAGACTCCTCCCTCTACTCTACTACTAGTTGGACGGTCCAAATAGGAGAGGAGGAGAGTTTTATATAAACTCTTCTTCTCTACTTTCTTATCATCACAATTACAATAACTTTCACAACAAAAATTAGCAGTAATGTTTGGCATTGATTCTAGCACAAGAAAAGGCACTTCTCAGAACATCTTGGGTGCAACGATTAGGAGAATATCGATCTCGATATTTGTTTTAGGCCATATTGCTAGGACCAAAGGTTGATTCTAATCTTTATGCTTTTCGTTTATGACTCGTATTTCATATATTATAATTTCGTTATAATCCTTAAATTTCATGTTGAAATATACCGATATTTTCCACAAGTGGTATCAGAGACAAGGCTACGAAATTATTTTATATGATTTTTTATGAGTGATGAAAATTTTTTATTTCGGTCCAAATTTTTGATTCGGCTAAATTTTTTTTTAGGCCGTGTGTTTTTTTTTATATATTTTTGATTCATGTTTTCATTTTGATTTATTGATATTGTTGTTTTAAATTGTTAAGATGACAATATAATAAATTTGTAGATGTTTTAATTTAATAAGGATTAAATTAAAATGTAAATGGAAATTGTTTTGAATGTTTATGAACATTTTTTTTGCTATATTTTCGGTTTACATGATGTTAAATTGTTGTTTTGCATCATGATTCATTAATTTCAATGATGTTCAAATCAATTATGATTAGTCAAATATTAAGATAATCGATTTAATCATGATTTAGATATTCATTTTAATTTGTTAAACTGAATCATTTAGTTTGAATCAATGTTTAATAATGATTGAATGTTGATAATTGTACCGATCTTGTAATATTAGCAACATCAAATTATATGTTTAATTTATTAAAAAAACAAAAGAAAAAAAAAACAGGCCGTAGCTGTTGTTAAAAAAAAAGAAAAAAAAAATTTCGGATTTTTTTTTGTTTTTATTATTGGCCGAATTTTTTATTTTATGCATTATATTGATAATGTATAATTGTTGTTGTGAAAAAGTTCACAATTATTGGATACCCAATTATTTTAAAATGGTTTAAAATAATGTTGGATTAATTCATATTATACGATAATATGAATTAAAATTGGATTATGTTTGATTGGAATTATTGTGAGTAATTAAGGAATTGTCACATAATTTTGATCATTTTAAAATAGGTGGTTTGGATAAATTACTCTACATAATTAAGGAATTATGTCTTGAATGATTAATTTATTGTTGATGCATTTTATTTTGTTGAATGATTTGTTGAATGATTTATTTACGTATTTTTGCAATTGGTTGTAATTTGTATTACCTAGTGTGGCCTTAGTTGATTATGTTTTCGTAATGATGGAAACATGATCTTGATGTAATTTTGAGATCTCGAATCTCCTTTTGTTTTCTTTGAAATTATGTTTTTAAATTAGAATGTAAATAGGTTTATATTTTGTAATTTATTAAATGTAATTTGAGAAGACTAAAGATGGAGATCGGATTGCTCACTCCCGCTACATGGACCAAGATGGAACATCAAGACAAGCTTTTCGGGTCCAATTATGGATGGATTCCAAAGTTGTATTTTGTTCATTTTGGTAGATAGGCCACACTAGGACTTTGTAATTTTACGTATTTTTCGTTCTTGTTGCTTTTCTTCACATGATAGTTAGTGCATCATATTCCGCCTAAACCAAACCACCTACTACTAAAATGCATGAAAATTGACTCATATAGTTTGGATGTTAGTTATCATGGACATAAAGATGTCACACGAATTTTAAGCCATCATCTTAGTTTATTCATTCTCGCATGCTAGATATTCGTTCACTTAAAATGAATTAAAATAAAGTTGATGGGATCTTCCTCTAAAAACCTTAAATTGAGACTAGTCTTTATAGGCCAAACTACTATGAATCTCTCCTTCGTCGGTAGGCATATAGGACTTTACTCTCCATATGACCCCTTCTACGTTGGGTAAGTAGTACGTGTTGACTTATTTTACCTCAACATTATAATCCGAAGAGTTTCTCGTGATTATGATGGACTAAAGATAAAATTTTATCGACCAAGAATTCTAAAGGTAGAATTAGCCAAGAGGTTGGCTTATCAATTTACAGATAATTGAGTCTTGGGATCATTTATATAATTCTTGAGGGAGGTCAATTGTATAAATGCTTGAGTCTTCGCATTAAACAGTTTTTGCACTAGACTTAATTCATATCGATGAGTATGCTTATTATGTTTTTTCTTCTTTTTCGCAGTGTAGAATTCGTCTTATATTGATAATACTGCTATAACAAATGGCTGGCCATAATGATGTCCCTATGCCAAGTGCCACACTCGCACGCGAGTCCTGGCTTAAAACTTTCATGGACCACATGAATCAGTCCACGCGACTGAAGAATGACGGGTCCAACTTTGCGGACTGGGAGGCGGCATTACGGAATGCAGCCATTGCTGACGAAAGCTCCAGTACTTGACTGAGCCAATACCGCCAAACCCAGGCCCCAATGCGAGAGCTAACGAGTCACTTGCTTATAGTGACTTCGTTATGGAAGCAGGTGCGATAAAGAACGTACTCATCTTTGCAATGGAAACCAATTTGCAAAGACGCTTCATTGCCCAAGGTGCAAATAAGATTTTCACCACGCTCACTAATGAATTTTCAAAAGCACCGAGAATCGTTACTTATGAGCATACATGTCGCTTCTTTGAGGCGAAACTCCAGAAGGGCCAACCGGTTAGCCCACACATTCTTGATATGATTGAGAATGTCGAGAAACTGGAGGCATTTGATTACAAAATCAGTGAGAGCATAGTCATTGACCGTGTGCTTCATTCACTTCATGATGGTTTTGCCCTTTTCAGGGTAGATTACTACAAGAATGACATGAGGAAAAGTCTTCATGAGCTACACTCACTTCTCGTACAGACCGAGAAGGATCTGAAATTGAGTGGGAGCATGAAGCAAGATGTTCTCATGATTTCCAACAAGAACAAAGGTAAGGGCAAGGCTCACAGCGACCTAATTGTAGGGAAGCCAAAGGTTAAGAAGTCAGGAAAGGGTAAGAGTGGGCCTGGTGAGACTAGTAGCTCACAAGGCAAGGCAAGGCAAAGAGCAAGAATAGTGACATTGAGTGCCACCATTGCCACAAGACTGGGCATTGGAGGAGGAACTGTCCCGTGTACCGTGAGGACATAAAAGCAGGCCGCGTCACTCCTGTTGGTATGTCATCTTATATTCATATGATTGAGATTAAAAATGCAAGTTTCGGAACTTGGGTACTTGATACATGTTGTGGTTCGCAATTGTGTAATCATTTGCAGGGCCTAAAAAATATCACACCTCTCGCAAAGGGTGATGTGGACCTGCGAGTCGGGAATGGAGCAAAAGTTGCTGCAGTCTCAATGGGAACATATGTAATCCAACTTCCGAGTGGATTTGAGTTGTATTTATGTTGGACCTATTTTATAGTTTTGATAATGACATGTGTTTACGAGATAATGTGCTTTACTCGAAATATCATATGCGTGTAATTGTGTGCTTTAGTCTTATTATAGCTAGCAACAATTATGAGAAGAAAGATCAAAGTTAGGCATAACTTTGATAAAATCTGTGAGACAAAGTTATAACAACTTCAGGAATAACTTTGGAAGTGTACATGGAAGTTATAGCTACCCAGTCATAACTTTAAAGAAAATCGCTTCAAGCAAGATCTACCTAAAACAACACAAGACTCGAGATGGAGGGTCTTTGTGATCAAGATGAAGAGATGATCCGTATACTGAAGATCTTTTTGAAGATTAGATAGTATAGGTCGTCATTCGGTAACTATTTCATTCGAGAGATTTTATGTTCAAAGTTATAGCTTTAGCCTATGACTTTGGATGATAAATGTTGATGCATGATTTTGGAAATAAAATATTTTTAATGTTTTCAAAAGTGAAAGAGTATTTTTATATTTATCAAAAGTTTTAATAGAGAATATATTTATGAGATTCTATTGGTTAGTAATACAACTTATGGGTTATCATGCTACCTAGGGTTTCTAATATATTCTATCTCAATTTGTTGTTAACCTAATAAGCCCACCTAGGGTTTGAGCCACCTAGGGTTTCGTGTAAACCAAGGGATTGTGCCACCTAGGGTTGCGTGCCTCCTAGGGTTTCGTGTAGCTGGGGGAATTCGGCCTATCTAGGTTATTTCCCTTGTTTACCTTAATCTAGGATTCTATTATATCTTTACAACAATATCTTGAGATATTAAAGATAAATATATTTCTATAAGATAAACCAAATAATATTTTGAGATAAAGATATTTCTAAAAGATAAGCAAATATTATTTTATGGTATTAAAGATAAATATCTTTCTTAAATATTATGCTAGGGTTTTAGATCTACTATGCTTCTATTACTATAAATACTCCTTCACATCACAATTGTGAAATACACAAAATAGACACGAAATCACACGAACAACACGTTACATACTTACTTGTGATTATTTTCCAAAATCGTTTTAAAGCAAACCTTTGAGCAAAATATTTATTATTTTTAGAGTTTGTTTTTCCAAAGAGTCGTGCATCAATTATTATTAATAGTACATCATTATAAGCTTACAATTCTTTAACGGGAATCTGTGTGAGTTATATTGTACTTTCTTATTAGCGTAAGATAGTATAGAGTATTTAGCGATACTCACCTTGAGTTATAATCATAGTGTTGATTATACGAGTGGGTTGATAATTTTTGTAATCCGTAGAAAGGTACAAAGAATTATTAATCGAGAATAGTGGCATAGGTTTCAACGTGTGAAACTGAACCACTTCAAAAATCCGTGTGCCTCTCTCTACTCTCTTTACTTTTCGTTATTTCGTTACTTGCGGTTACTTTGATTAATTAATTAGTTGATTTTAATTCATAAGATCAAATAATTAATTACATATCATATAAATCGAAAAAGTGGGGCTAGTTTTTTAATACTCAATTCACCCCCCCTCTTTCGTATTCGATCAATAGACTCTACAATTGGTATCAGAGCCTCGTGCTCTTGATTGCCTTACAGCAAGGAGTCTGATCCATTGTATCCTTTTATTTTTATTTATTTTCCGCTGCATTTAATTTTATTTTAATGGATTCCAAACATCTGAAGTGTCCCATATTCGATGGGAAGAACTACAGTTTATGGAAAAATATGATGACCCATTTCATAAAGGGTAACGATTGGGAGTGTTGGTTAATCATTAAGAATGGCCCTAATAAGATCATGCTTGGATCTGTTAATGACACTCGCATCGAAAAGAAAGAAGATGACTATGTTGAGGCAGATTATAAGAAAGCTGAGAAAAATTCAAAGGCTATTAGTCTGTTGCAAAACGGCATGACCTATACTGAATTTGACCGTTTCTCATCTAGTTCTACTGCCAAGGAAATATGGGATGGTCTTGAGTTAGCCTATGATGGGACAACTGTTGTAAAAAAGCAACGTATTGCATTACTGATGCGAAAATACGAATTGTTCTCTATGGAACACAATGAATCGCTTGACAACATGTCCACTCGCTTCTCTAGTATCATTAATGAATTGAAAAATCTTGGAAAAACTTTTGACTCCGAGGAAATTGCCAGAAAGATCCTTAGAAGTCTATCTAAACGATGGAGACCTAAGGTGACGGTAATTGAGGAATGTAAGGATCTATCTAACCTATCTTATCAAGAGTTACTTGGAACCCTAATGGCTCACGAGATTACTCTTGATGAGGATGAGGCAAATGATAGTAATAGTAAGAAAGTGGCTCTACAAGCCGAGTCTATTGAAAAACAAGACTCGTATCTTGAAGATGAAACAATATTCTTTGCTAGACATTTTAAGAAAAAATTCTTTAATAAACCACAAGGAAAAACGTTTAACAATAACACTAACAAATCTTATAAGAACCCAATTGAGTCAAAAGGGTCTCTCTCAAGTCGTGGTTGCTTCAAATATGGGGATAATGATCACATGATCAAGGATTGACCCACATGGAAGAAAATCAAAGACAAAAATCAACGTGACAAAACCAAGAAGGAATTCAAGCAAGTTATGATGGCTTATTGCTGGGGAGATCTCGACACAGAAGACGACGAGTCAGAGGAAGAAGAATTCGCCAACCTGTGTTTGAGCAACGTCACTCTTGACCTAATTTCTGACAATGACAATGAAAGCGAATCCGAGATGTGCCTTGTTGGCAACTCAGATTCAGAACCAGATTCGAAAGATGAAGAGGTTAGTCATCTTGAACTTAAAAAACAAGTTAAGAATTTATCTAAGAAGTATTTAATTAAGTATTTTGAAGAAGCCTTAGATCATTGTCATGAATAGAGTCTTGAATTAAAAGATCTAAAAGAAAAAATCCTTGACATTGCTGAGGAAAACCAACTTCTAATGGCCAAAGCGAAAAAGCTCAAGTCTAAAGTTATGGCAACTTCAGCTATAACTTCAGACATGACAAATGTTGAGAAAGAAGCTCTTGAGTCTAAAGTTATAGGTAATGAAGCTATAATCTCAGAGTTAAAGCTCAACATTAAGCATCTTCAAGCCAAAGTTATAGCTAATGAAGCTATTGTTGGAGCTAGTGTCCTCCACAGTTAGTGTGATAACAACAAAGGTTCACAGGGTATACTTTGTATTATAATCAGTTGATTAACGTTTATCGATAACGGTTGGCTTGCTAGATAAGTTTGACGTTATTGTCATACAGATGGCGGTGATCAACTGATCCCTAAAAGTCACACCTAAAGGATGTGTTGGAGAGATGTGATTATTTGAGAAAATAATCATATTGATGCCTTATTAAATGACTAAAAGGTTAGTCGAAGTATTTGACTAAAAGGTTAGTCAAATGTGATGATGATACTATTATTTAATAACGATTAAATAATGTTAGCTGGTGATTGAATATAAAATGTTATATTTAATCAATGTATATAATGTTGGTCTAAACTAAATGTAAACTGTTATATTTAAGTTGGCGAATATGTGTTACATGATATTATTATAGAGTATTGGTCCGGCATTACTCTGTTTATGTGACGGTCCATTACTAGTAATAATTAGAATACATATTACATTATGTACATATAATATTATATGCTAATTACCTAATAGAGGTTGAGATAAATATGGAAACTAGGGTTTTTGATTATGGATTTTCTTTCCTCTTGAATTCTCGGCTCAAGGGTGATAAAAAGAAAACATAAAACAAACCCTAGACTACTCTAATCTCACGGCACACCTAGGGTGAAAAGAGAAAGAAAATTCTGATTTTTGACTCTCTCATTCATCTTGATATTCATCATCAATATACACACAAAAATTAGAAGTAATTTTGGGTATTCGTTCTAGCACGACGAAGGCATTTCTTGAACCATCTTGGGTGTATCGATTAGGAGAATACCTACTTTGGTATTTGTTCTTAGGCCTTTTACTAGGACCGAAGGTTATTTCTTAATCTCTTGTTTATATTATGCAATTTCATTAATGACTAGAAATTCATATAGTTATAATTTCATTATAATCCGAAAATTTTAAAGGGAAGTATACCGATATTTCCCACAAGTGGTATCAGAGTATTTGGCTATGAATTTATTTTATATGTTTTTATATTTGATGAAATATAAGATTAGAAATTAATCGGTTTTGTTTTTTTGTTTTTTGTTTCGGCTGAATGAAGAAATAAAAAATTAGGGTTTTTTTTTTGGTACTGTTCACGGCCAGGGAAAAAAAAATTTGGTACTGTTCACGGCACTGTTCAGCCGTGAGGAATTTTTTTTTTTGCCTTGTTTTTCCTTTTTTTGATTCATATATGTTGTTGTTTTAATATGTTAAGATAATAATATAATGAATTTGTTGATATTTTGATTTAATGAGGATTAAATTGAAATGTAAAAGGAATTTGTTTTGGATGTTAAAGAACATTCATTGTGCTAATTTTTCGATATGAATATACAAAACAATTATGATTAGTTGAGTATTTTGATAATCGATTAATCATGATTTGGATATTCATCTTAAAAGGTTAATTTGAATCATCTAGTTTGTATCAATGTTTAATAATGATTAGATGTTGAATGTTTGTACCGATCTAGTTTTATTAGCATGATCAAATTAATAAGATTAATTTGTATGTTTTTGTTTTGTTTTTCTTAAAAACCGGAAAAAAAAAATAAAATAAAAAAATATTTTTTGTATCTGCTACTGTTCACGGGTACTGTTCATCCGTGAATAGTGAATTTTTTTTGTTTTGTTTTATTTTTGTTTATTGCATTATAAAGATAATGTATGTTGATTATTGTTGTGAAAACGTTCATAATGATAGATACCCTATTATTTTAAAAAGGTTTAAAATAATGTTGAATTTAATTTAAATTACACCCGATAATATGAATTAAATTGGATTATGGTTGATTAAAATTGTTGTGTGCAATTAAGGAATTGTCACATAATTTTGATCATTTTAAAGGTGGTTTGGATAAATTAATCATCATAATTAATGAATTATGTCATGAATGTTTAATTTATTTTGTTGATGCATTTTATTTTGTTGAATGAATGAATGAATGGATGAATGGATTATTTTGGTATTTTTACAAGAGGTTGTAATTTGTATTGCTTAGTGTGGCCTTAGTAGATTGTGTTATCGTAATGATGGTAACATGGTCTTTGATGTATTTTGAGATCTCGAATCTCCCCTTTGTAATCTTTAATTATAATTTTTAAATTAGAATGTAAATAGGTTTATATTTTGTAATTTTAAAAATTGTATTTTTGAGAAGACCAAAGATGGAGATCGGATAGCTCACTCCCGCTACATGGACCAAGATGGAACATCAAGTCAAGCTTCTAGGGTCCATAAGGATGGATTCCAAAGTGTATTTTTGTTCTATTTTGATAGGATAGGCCACACTAGGACTTTGTACTTTGTTTTTCATTTTTCCGTTCTTATTGTTTTTCTTTTGCATGATAGTTATTGCATCATATTCCGCCTAAACCAAACCACCTACTACTACTTAATTGCATGAAAATTGACTCATATAGATTGTATGTTAATTATCATGGGCATTCAGATGTCACTCAATATTCTAAAAGCTATCATCTTAAATTATTCATTCTCTTAATGCTAGATCATTCGTTCACTTAAATGAATAAAACTAAAGCTGATGGACCTTCCTCTAAAACCTAAAATTGAGATAAGTCTTTATAGGGAAAACTGCTATGAATCCCTTCTTCGACGGTAGGCATATAGGACCTTACTCTCCATATGATCCCTTCTACGTTGGGAAGTAGTATGTGTTGACCTGTTTTACCTCAACATTATAGTCCGAGTAATATCTCGTGATTATGATGGACTAAAGATAGAATTTACAGAAATTTATCGACCAGGAATTCTAAAAGTAGAATTAGCCAAGAAGTTGGCTTATCAATTTACAAAAATTGAGTCTTGGGATCATTTATATAATACTTGAGGAAGGTCAATTGTATAAATTCAAGAGTCTTCGCATTAATCAGTTTTGCATTAGACTTAATTAAAACGATGAAAATGCTTATTATGTTTTATCTCCGTTCTCGCAGTGTAGCATTCATTTATATCGATAAAACTGTTATAACAAATGGCTGGACATGCTGATCCCCCTATGCCAAGTGCCACGCTCGCACGCGAATCCTGGCTTAAGATGTTCATGGACAATATGAATCAGTACACGCGACTGAAGAATAACGGGTCCAACTTTGCGGACTGGGAGGCTTCATTACGGAATGCTGCCATAGCTGACGGTAAGTTCAAGTACTTGACTGGGCCACTACCGCCTAACCCAGGCCCCAATGCAGGAGCAAATGAATCACTTGCTTATAGTGATTTCGTAATGGAGGCGGGTGCGATAAAGAACGTACTCATCTTTTCAATGGGATCCAATTTGCAAAGACGATTCATTGCCCAAGGTGCAAACAAGATTTTCACCACGCTTACTAACGAGTTCTCAAAAGCACCGCAGATCGTTATGTATGAGCTTACCACTCGCTTCTTTGAAGCGAAACTCCAGAAGGGCCAACCGATTAGCCCACACATTCTCGATATGATCGAGAATCTCGAAAAACTGGAGGCACTTGATTGCAAAATCAAAGAGAGCGTGGTCATTGACCGCATGCTTCATTCACTTCATGATGGTTTTGCCCAATTCAGGGCAAATTACTATATGAATGATTTGAAGAGAAATCCTCATCAGCTACACTCACTTCTCATACAGACTGAGAAGGATCTGAAATTGAGTGGGAGCCTGAAGTAGGACGTTCTCATGATTGCAAACAAGGGTAAGGGTAAGGGCAAGGCTCAGGCCGACCTAGCTGTAGGGAAGCCGAAGTTCAAGAAGCCAGGAAAGGGCAAGAGTGGGCCTGGTGAGACTAGCAGTAGCTCACAAGGCAAGACAAAGAGCAAAGAAAACATGGAGTGCCACCATTGCCACAAGACTGGGCATTGGAGGCGGAACTGTCCCGTGTATGCTGAAGACGTAAAAGCAGGCCGCGTCACTCCTGTTGGTATGTCTTCTTTTATTCATATGACTGAGATTAACCATGCAAGTTTCGGAACTTGGGTACTTGATACTGGTTGTGGTTCTCATCTGTGTAATCATTTGCAGGGCCTAAGAAACATCAAAACTCTCGAAAAGGGTGATGTGGACATGCGAGTGAGGAATGGAGCAAGAGTAGCTGCCGTTTCAGTGGGAACATATGTAATCCAACTCCCAAGTGGATTTGAGTTATTTTTAAATAACTGTTACTATGTACCCAGTTTATCTAAAAACATTATTTCTGTTTCCGTTCTCGATAAGAACGGTTTTTCATTTGTAATAAAGGATAATAGCGGTATTTTCTCCTTTAACGAAATGATTTATGGTAAAGCTGTTTCCATGAATGGGATTTATGTTTTAGATCAAACCACAGATATATTGCATGTGAGTAATAAAAGGTAAAGGTTGGTGACAAAGATCAAACCTATCTATGGCATTGCCGTATGGGACACATAAATGAAAAACGCGTGAAGAAGCTCATTGACAATGAGACTATCTCCCCATTTGACTATGCATCATTTGGCACGTGTGAATCATGTCTCATAGGCAAAATGACTCGAATTTCCTTCAAAGGCGTTGGAATGCGCGTTGCTGACCTATTAGGACTCATACATACTGATGTGTGTGGACCTATGTTAATCAACGCTAGAGATGGCTATAGATATTTTATCACTTTCACGGACGATTTGAGTAGATATGGATATGTCTACTTAATGAAGCACAAAAGTGAGTACTTTGATAAGTTCAAGAAATACCAGAATAAGGTTGAAAACCAGCTAGGTAGAAAGATTAAAGCACTACGTTCAGATCGTGGTGGCGAATATCTTTCGAACGAGTTTTATCAACACCTTAAAAATTGTGGTGTAGTACTACAATTAACTCCACCTGGAACACCTCAATTAAATGGTGTGTCCGAACGGGGAAATCGAACATTACTTGTAACACCCGGAAATGTACCCTATTTTTCTAGTAGAAATATTTTACGAAATCTTTTCAGCGAATTTAAGTTTTAAATTAGCTTTTTATGTTTCGAGTCGAATTTAGAATTTCCGAGTTCGTATTTGGAATTTCCGTGAGATTCCATGAAAATCCCGTTTTAAGGCGTCTTTGACTTTTCTTGACTTTTGAGTCGTCTTTGACTTTTCTTGACTTTTGAGTCGTCTTTGACTTTTCTTGACTTTTGAGTCGTCTTTGACTTTTCTTGACTTTTGAGTCGTTTGACTTTTCTTGACTTTTGAGTCGTCTTTGACTTTTCTTGACTTTTGAGTCGTCTTTGACTTTTCTTGACTTTTAAGCCGCCTTTGACTTTCGTTGACTTTCCGACTCACCCTTACTTATACTCCCTCATAACCTATTTTTCCCTCACAACTCAACATCTCCTTCTTCCTCATCAAACCACCAAAACCCAAAACCCTCTTTGATCCGATCTTATAATCATCATACCGCATTCGTTCTTTGACGGAATTCACGTAAGTTCGTCTTATTCTTCCCCTCTTAGCTTCCTCTATCCGTATTGGTAATAAAATTACCGTCTTTCTCGCTTTTTAAATTATCCGTCTTTCTCAAGGTGAATGATATTCATCTTTTATTATCTAATTGTATGTAGGTGGAGACTAGGAAGGTTTAGAAACCGTTTAAAGACGCGTAAAGGTAACGGTGAAGGGTTACTCGGTATCATTTACGTGTTTTACATGCTTTATATGATAGAATTCGTATTAGATTACGATTAGTAAGTTTAGGAATTATGTTATGGATGATGATTGTTGTTATTTGATGATTTTTTGATGATGAATATTGATTGTTGATAGTTGATAGAAGTGAATTATGAAAATTGGAAATGATAGAAATGGTGTTGTTGTTCTCGGGTGGACTCGTGCAGTTTCACTGCATTGACCCCTTTTCGTAGAATGATCATATCTCCTTCGTTACTTGCTTGTTTTGGGCTTGTGACCATTCGCTGGAACCGTAAGAGGATAAGCTATCACCTCGACTTGGAATTTCTGCACTCCCATATCTAGAACTCTAGTTATGACCGTTTGAAGTGGACCCTTGTTGTAGTAGTTTCCACAACTTGGTTTGGGGAGTAGTTTTGTAGACTCCGAGCAGGAGTACGGAGCCTCC
>JAIUZE010013996.1:0-37405 GCA_022085475.1 Heliosperma pusillum
AGATTCTCGGAATCACATTTTCCGATTCGATATGCGATCACGTTTCGCACCCAAGACTCGGGCTTAAATAATAATAAATGCCGAGTACCCACATTCTCGGTAGATCAATTCACGAAAGAGGCGGAAAACGAGCTCAAGCCACATAACATGCGGTACGCTACAGGCAAATAACACCACCTCGCAAGTATACAACATTTGACGGCCGGGTCGAACAACGCATAGCGTTCAACTCCCAACAACGTCGTCATATGCCCACTACACATGCAATTAAGCAGTAGGATACCTCTCCGTTCCGACATTCCAGCCTTACGAACGGGAAGGTAGCCAAAGGAATGAGAATACAAAGCACAAGACAAAATAGTGCTCAAACCGTATCATTTGTAAAAACCGACTCAAAGTGGAAACATACCCAAAAACCATCACAAAACATGTGATACAAGTGAGTGAAATATCATACATTCAATACATTCATATTATAAGTCACTACGTAAAATTACACGTCAAATGAACCATCGAAAATATTATAAATGAAAACCGTAAATAAAAATCATAAACATCTTCCAGCAGGAGCCAGCCGGTCAGGCTGACCGGCTGCCGGTCCACCGGCTCAGGCCAATGCCTCATACAACAACCAACATCAAACTTCAGTGTGTCCCAGCCGGTCAGGCTGACCGGCTGCCGGTCAACCGGCTGGGACCAAAAGGTCACTTGAAAAACAAGGCAAGAAGGGGGGTGTCTCAGCCGGTGGTCTGACCGGCTGCCGGTCGACCGGCTGAGCCCAACCTCATATTCCAAAATCACGTAAAAATGCCAAAATATACAGCAGGTGCCCCAGCCGGTGGTCTGACCGGCTACCGGTCGACCGGCTGGGGTCCAATTCACACGAAAATGCCATTTTTCACTAAGGATCCAATTTCAATTATCATCCAATATTATCATAAATCATCAAAACTCATATGAAATCTCAACATACAACATATATCATCATCAACACACTTACCAAGCTCACTAACCATATTCTAAATACGGTTTCTAGCATAGATAACATATAAAACACGTAAATGATATCAAGTAACCCTTCACCGTTACCTTTAAGCGTCTCTACTAATCGTCAAGCTCCTCTTCAATTAGAAAGTAGTCTTTGCCGGGATCTTGGAGGTCACCACCTACATATAGATCGTAAAAGATGACTAAAATTCATCTTGAGAAAGACGGAAAGTTTGAAAAGCGAGAAAGACGATGATTTTAATATCAATACGGATAGAGGAAGGTAAGGGAAGAAGAATGAGACGAACTTACGCGAATTCTATCAAGTAACGAATGAGCTAGGATGATTCAAAGATCGGGAAAAGCTATGGAGGCAAGGGTTTGAGTTTTCTTAAAGAGGAAGGAATGTGTTTGTGTTTGATGAGAAAATAGGTTAAGGAGTATGAGTATGTATAAGGAAAAGTCAACAAAAAGTCAAACTCGCCTTAAGACGGGATTCTCATGGAATCTCGCGGAAATTCCAAATACGAACTCGGAAATTCTAAATTTGACTCGGAAAATAAAATTTACGATTAAAACTATATTTCACTGAAAAGTAACCGTAAAATATTTTCACTATAAAAATAGGGTACATTTCCGGGTGTTACAGTTTCGTCCTCGAAATTTGAAAGCATAAAACAAAAGTTAGAAGGACAAAAATTGTATTCTCAAATTTGGCATCCAAAACAATTAAAAAGAAATGGTCTTTCAAAAACAAGACATTTTTCCAAAGTATAAGAAAAGTTTTTGGAAGGCGCCAGTCTCTTGTCGTTAACAATAACACAAAAACAATAACATTCCAAATTAAAGACACGATTAAAATAAAATCATACGCTGATAAGTGCAGAACCAGTCATTAGACGTCTCCAATAAGAAGTTCTAGGATCCAACCAAACGCAAAATCCAAAATAAGGGTAATACAAATCCATTTTCGCAAAATAAAAGTAGAAAAGTCCATTTTCAGACTTCTTCGAAAGGATAAATGTGAAACACAACATAAAAATTTGGAAATTTTCTCAAAGCGCAAACTCAAGACAACTAGACATTTCACACACATAGAAGTAATTTGAGTATAAAACTCACAATCATGGTAACATAACCTAGACACAACAAGTAAAATGAAATAAATAAGACTCTTATTGATGAGAAATCATGATAGAGTCGACAAAAAGATCCACCAACATAAAATTATGGCGACGACAATATTAAATACCAATAAAATGGCTTATCGAAAAGAATAATGAGCGAATCAAGGGCGAAGTCCTAAAAGCAATAATTAGATAAAGGGTCAACTGGAAGGGCAACGACAGAGGAATGATATACAAAGATATAATTTATTCTCGAAAGAAAGCATGACAAGATAGATAAGAGAGAAATGAACGCCAAAGCTTTCGCGCAAAGAGGAAGAAAGCCTAAGAACGGGGAAAAATACTAGAAAATCCACTCCTATACCAAAATAATCATGATCAACTTCTCATGCATTTTTGTCAAACCCAAACCATAGCCACATCATTCAAGGGGCTTTATCCATTTAACATAGCAAACTCCGCTAATAACCTAGTCCTCAAGGGAATGTAACTCATCGCGGTTACACTTTAACCGCTTCCAATCATTAGATCCCACAAAATTCTTGACAATTACAAGGCCAAAGCTACGAACCCAAATATCTAGTATCCAATTAGCTATTTGCTTCGTCCTAATCATAGGAACTAAAAAATTCAAGTGACAGTGGTCGATAGGAAAGTTCATTGAGGGAATATAACCCACCAAACCCAATTCGGTCAAACATATCAAAAATAGCATTACCAAAACCGAGTGAACTGAAAATGGTGGCGCACACACAACGAGTAGGGTCCATAGGACGACCCATAAGCATGGCAAAGCGATCATGTTGCTCCTGCGTGCTAAAAAGGATCCATGGGTAAGAGGGATTACGACGAATCGCTTCTATTTGGGGTTGTCGAATTAGACGGGGTTCTCTACGTCGCTTGCTAGTTCCTACTTGTCTAGACATTACGAATTGAAGTAAATAAACCACACAAACACCACAGTATGCTCAAAAAGACGGATTATCAAACCCTAATTCAAAAAAAATCAAATTTGAGTCTAAAACGCAAGTAAGACGGAGCAATTAGTAATGCAAGAGTGATTAATTACTAAATAAAGAAGCAAGGAAACAACAAACAATGAATTAAAAGCACAAAATTGAAGAATAAGAAATCAAACCCTAATTCACATTTTGGGCAAAATAAGGGAGCAAAAATACCAATTTCTTCACAAATTGCACTTAAAATAGGTAGAATGATGATTGTTGATGTTAGTATGATGATTAATTGATGATTTGAAGGTGTTTGAAGGAGTTAATTTGAGAGATTAATGGTGAGGGAGAAGCAAAAGTGACGAAAAAATGAAGAAGAAAGGGAAAGAATTGGGGAAAACCTGATATTTGAGCAGCAAAAACCGGTCGGACCGGACGACTCGATCGAGCAGGTCTGGTCTGCTCGATCGAGCACCCTAAATATTTCAGGATTTTGCGTCTGCTCATTTCTCTGATTTTGTGGGTGTATGTAAAACTCGATCGAGCAAGTGGCGCTGCTCGATCGAGCAACCCTCAAATTTCCAAGGTTATTCTCGTTTTCTTATTTTTGTTCATTTTTTCGTTTCGTTCTTAAGGCGACTTCCAATTTTATTTCCTTCAAGCACTCAATAAAATTGTTAGATCGCTCCCACACCGCACTCAATAAGGCATAACTATATTAACTATCCAAACTAAATCTAATTTAACTATAACGGTAATAACTAAGCTAATTGAAATAAAATTTACAAATGAAGTACAAGTAAATCCCGGGTTGCCTCCCGGGTAGCGCTGGTTTGTATCGGTCCCGCACGACCGTGTTACCTCAAAGTCATGGTGATTTATCAAGAGTGAAAAGGTCGACGGCCTCTATCACTCCTATGAATGCTCCATCATAGTATATCTCCAAGCGTTGACCATTGACTTTGAAAATTTCACCCTTGTCGGTTTGTAGCGTAACCGACCCAAACTTGTTCACCTCGGTAATTGTGAACGGTCCCGACTATCTGGACTTGAGTTTACCTGGAAACAAACGCAAACGGGAGTTAAATAATAATAATTTATCACCAATTTTAAATTCCCGCTGCAGAATATGCTTGTCATGCCATTTCTTGGTCGTCTCCTTGTAAACCCGAGCACTATCATAGGCATGCAATTGAACCTCATCGAGCTCGTTCAATTGCATAAGTCGTTTCTCACCCGCCAGTGAGGGATCCATATTAAGCTCTTTAATGGCCCACATAACCTTATACTCAAGTTCTACCGATAAATGGCACGCCTTGCCATAGACTAACCGGTAGAGAAGCACCGATTGGAGTCTTAAAAGCAGTTCGGTAATCCCATAAAGTGTCATCAAGCTTACGACGCCAATCTTTCCTGGATTTACTCACAACTTTCTCAAGGATAGACTTAATCTTCCTATTAGAAACCTCCACCTGTCCACTTGTCTGCGGATGATAACTTAACCCCCGACGATGTGTAACGCCATATTTTTTCAGTAAAGTGTTAAGATGACGTTAATTAAAATGCTTTCCTCCATCGCTAATGAGAGCACGAGGAACCCCAAATCGTGGGAAAATGATCTTCTTAAACATTTTAACAATTGCTTTGGCATCGCAAGTGGGAGTGGCAATGGCTTCCACCTATTTGGAGACATAGTCGACTACTACTAGAATATATTGGTTACCATGGGAAGATGGGAATGGCCCTTGGTAGTCAATACCCCAAACATCGAATATCTCAACTTCCAAAATACCCGTTTGAGGCATCTCATTTCTGTGCGAAATATTACCCGTCCTTTGACACGCGTCACAAGAACGGACAAATGTAGTAGCATCCTTGAGAATAGTCGGCCAATAAAAACCCGACTGCATAACTTTAGCAAATGTCCTTGAGGGACCATGATGACTGCCATATGAATAAGAGTGACAATGAGAAAGGATGACATGTACCTCACCCTCTGAAATACATCGTCGATAAATGCCGTCGGCACATTCCCGGAATAGATAAGGATCATCCCAAAAATACCTCTTGACATCGTGTTGAAACCTCTTCTTTTGCTGATAAGATTGACCCGAAGGCATAATTCCCCCAACAAAAATGTTGGCATAATTGGCAAACCACGGAGTCTCCATGGTAATGGCAAGGAGGTGATCATCAGCAAACGAATCATCAATGGGGATTGAATCTCCCTCTTCAAACCTTAAACGAGACAAATGGTCAGCAACCACATTCTCTACACCTGACTTATCCCGGATCTCCAAATCAAATTCTTGTATCAACAAGATCCAACGAATAAGCCGAGGTTTGGCTTCCTTTTTAGCCAACAAGTACTTCAGTGCTGCATGGTGAGTGTAGACGATAACCTTAGAAACCACAAGATAGGCTCTAAACTTATCTAAAGCAAAGATAACCGCAAGTAACTCTTTTTCAGTGGTAGCATAGTTAACTTGCGCATCATCCAAAGTCTTACTAGCATAGTAAATTTCATGTAGCATCTTATCTTTCCTTTGCCCCAAAACAGCCCCAACTGCATAGTCACTGGCATCACACATTATCTCAAACGGCAAATTCCAATCAGGAGACTGGATAATAGGAGCTGAGATTAGAGCTTGTTTAATCCTGTCAAAAGACTTAACACACTCATCAGTAAACACAAACGGGGCATCCTTATGGAGAAGCTTAGTCAATGGTTGAGCAATTTTTGAAAAATCCTTAATAAAACGGCGATAGAACCTCGCATGACCAAGGAAACTTCTAACACTTTTAACATTCACCGGGTATGGTAGTTGCTCAACCACTTCCACTTTAGCCTTATCCACTTGGATGCCTCGTCCATACACCAAATGACCAAGTACCACCCCTTCAGTTACCATGAAGTGGCACTTTTCCCAGTTTAACACAAGATTGCTTTTCTCACAACGTTGTAAGACTTTAGTCAGATTAGCTAAACAACTATCAAAATCGGTCCCATAAACACTGAAGTCATCCATAAAGACTCCATAATAGACTCGATATAATCAGAAAAAATAGCCATCATACAACGTTGAAAGGTGGCAGGAGCATTACATAACCCGAAAGGCATTCTTCGGTAAGCAAAGACACCATAAGGGCATGTGAAGGTAGTCTTTTCCTGATCGTCGGGATGAATGGGGATCTGAAAGAATCCCGAGTAGCCGTCTAGATAACAAAAGTATTTATGACACGCTAGACGCTCTAACATTTGGTCAATATAGCGAAGAGGAAAGTGGTCTTTCCTAGTAGCTACATTCAGCCTCCTATAATCAATACACATCCTCCACCCTGTCACTAGTCTAGTATATATGAGCTCGTTTTTCTCATTAGTGACGACCGTAGTCCCTCCTTTCTTAGGGACTACCTGAACAGGACTAACCCACTTTGAATCAGAAATAGCATATATGATCCCTGCATCTAACAATTTCTGCACCTCTTTTCTAACTACCTCTTGCATAGTGGGGTTCAAACGACGTTGTCCCTGCCTACAAGGTTTATGGTCTTCTTCTAAGTTATGATAAGGGTAAAGTCGCGTCACCTTAATCAAAGTAAACCTAAATCACTACTAACTAATAGTCAGCGGTAAGTAAGGTATCAAATCCACAGGGAGGCGGTAGTATTCTAATCTGTTAATCTAGGTTTGTCTCTAAAGTAATAATTTCAGGGTTTTTAGATTGGTAAATCTAAACTAATAGCAAACAAAAAACAATAACTAATAGCAATAAAAGGTTGAAAACAATAAGATTAAAAGTCTAGGGTCTCAGGTTCACTAGGATTATTATTCAGGGATAAGGGTGTAATCAACTATCATGCAATAAACTTATCTAAGGTCACAAGATCACTCGATTCAATTATGCCTTTTAGATCTACAATTTAACATGCGATCGCTATCATTAAACGAGTTCTATTCAATTATCGTAGCCGATCTTAGTCTTAACCCGGTCGGTGCTAATCCTAATTTGCGAGACTAGTTAATTAATCTTGGCCAGTAATTAAACAACTAGAATTAAAACGATAACCATCCAATTGCAATTCAATTAATTAGTCTACCCCTTCTAACAATCCTAGATCCCCTTTCAACCCTAGATAAGAATTTAGCTACTCATAACGATATTAATAACAACAATAATAAATAAAGTAAACATGGTTAACAATAACAAAAGGATCAACAAAGAATAATTAAGGAACTAGAAGGTAATTAACTGAATAACAAAGGAAGATTTAAGAATACTGATTACAAGCTTGAACTAAAGACAATCGTCTTGATGAATAAAATCTAGAGGCAAGCAAACTAAACTTGAGTTTCTAATATTAAAGCATCCCTAATTATGAAATACTAGCTTTCCTTTTATAATAACAATCTAATTAACTAGGTTAAACTAATTTTAGGAAAGCCGAATTCTGTCAAAAACTGGGTTGCTCGATCGAGAAAGGGTATTTGCTCGATCGAGCAACCTTCAGCCCGACTCGATCGAGCAGACAGCCTTGCTCGATCGAGCATCCTTCAAAAAGGTCTCATTTCTTCGTTTTCTTCATTCCTTCTCTTTCGTTCTCGATTTCCGTGTCTAACCTTCTACGATCCGACTCTGCCATGCTTCATATCTACTCAAAAAGCTCCGAATGCATCCAATCTGCATTAAAACATAATAGAAGCGACAGAATCGATATTCTAGCTAAAATAGTATAGAAATAAGCAAGGAAAGACGGTAGATCGAGGTATATGTAACTAAGGGAAGCATAAAATATGTGTATAAATAATGATCATCAAACTCCCCCAAACCAATCCTTTACTTGTCCCTAGGCAAAGCACTCAACACTATACAAAGACAAACATTCAAATGGTGAATGAAAAACTCAAAGCTAATGTTAATGCACATACAAATCCCAAGCTATCCATATCTATAACAAAGTAATGACCAAGTTGTACCAATAAAATAAATTCAAAGGCACGGGAAAGTAGAAAACGCAGCTCATATTGCAAGATTTTACATGATACCGTAGTATAGACAAAAACCAAATACATTTCAATCTTGCAAGGCTCAACTTGTCGGATTCTCGCGGATTCACTCATGCACTCATTAGTTTATGTAAGGGTGAGTTTTGTAAATATAGAAAGAAATAGAAACACTCACTCAACTTATGAAACATGCATGCATTCTAATGTGATAGTAATTTCCCCAACTAATACGCATTCGCTATAAAGCACATGAATCAGGACAACAAGGGAGGCTAATGGGTGAAGGTATAGAAGTGGATTGTGCCAAGGCACGTATGGGAATCTGGGGCTAAGACCGGTAGTCGCAGCGACACTTACCAAAACACATCTACAAGACTAGCACAAACCAATACCCGACTAGAGAAATCATCTTAAACTTGACAACACAAGAGAGTTATCGATATTGCTCTCTAAATATGCATTAGACTCTTGAACAACTGAATGAAGCAACATACTTTTTTCTTTATTCATCTTTTTTTTTCTTTTGCTTCACAACATTTCTCAACAAAGGGAATAAATGACACAATTGCCAACATACTTGCTACACCGATTTGATATTCTTTTTTTAGAAATCCCGACCAAACCATAGTAGACAAGTAGATAAGAAAAACATGCAACTGCGACTGTCTCGATAAGGTAGGCAAATTCTAGGAATGTAGCTATTATATGGCTTGTAAAACAAGCTACAAAAGGCTCAAATTGGCTAAACGAAAAGAACTCAATAATAAGGGTATAAAATCAATTCTTTTTGGCTATGTGAGGCTTATTTGAACAAAAAAGAACCGCCTTTCCTCATGCACTTATCAAACGAACGCGTATAGTATTAAGAAACGAATGTCACACTTATGCAATTTGATGTTACATATTCCACAAGGAGTACCACACTCAAGCCTAAAGACAATGAGACCAGTTTATTGATGTTCCTGGCCTAGGAAGCTCTATAGACCTCAGAATTTTAAGTGGTTTACCAACAAGAATGGCCAAATCTAATTAGCATAAGGTATGTCAAAAACGGTCAAGACTTGTACTATGAGCTTTGTTTTCAAATGTAGTAAGTCAAAACAATGTACATGGACAACTTATTTGGGATTCAAATGCAGAAACAATGAAAATTATCATCATTGTTATACAACTTCACCAAGACTCGACCTAATAAAATAAAAAACATGTTTTTGGATTTTGTACATTTTTCAATTTTTATGATTTTTTTTGTTTCTTTTCACACAACGGAAATAACCACACAACATAAATAAAGATACTCCCCCAAACCTAAATGTCACAGTGTCCTCAGTGTGACGCTAACAGCACAGCAATCACACAACAACCAACAGCAGCAACCTAAAGGACACAACTAACAAAGGGAAAAGGGGAAATAACTAAAAGACAATACAATAAAAGGAAGTACAAGGATAGATAATACCAGCTTATATAGACATAGTCTCCCCCAAACCAGCTGCAAAATGGGGGCGTAGTGACCAGCTGTCACTACTGCTCATCATCACCATTATCATCATCATCATCATCCCTCTAAGCAGCACCAGAAGACGAGGCCCGAAATGGCTCACCAAAACCACCAACCAGAGCATCCGGTCGGATAGGAGTATACCACTGACGACCCAGGCAACCATAATCGTGACTAAACTCCTGGGAAAACTGCTGAGGAGTCACCCCATAATTGTCAAACAAACCACTCACGTCACCCGGACCTCGGTAGTAGCTCGGCGGAGTCCAGCCAGCAGTGGCATTAAGATCCGTCCGCATAAGGTTCTCCCAAAGTCCCCTCATCACCAAGTCATTGTTAATGCCTTGGTGAATCCTAATCTCCCTCTCCAAAGCTGGATCATAGGTATAAGTAGGTGGAGGGTAAGGGTACGGAGTCGGGGTGGGTGTAAAGTGTGGAGTAGGGGTGGTGGTGGCCTGAGCAGAAGAAGAAGGAGTGATCCGCCGACGAGGCCAACGGGTCTCGGTCAAAATAAAAACAAGCTCAGGTGGAACCACATAAGAACGAGGGGGAGGGGTAGGTCCAGTCTCAGGATCATGAGTAGGCAACCGCTCCGTAGAAGGGAGACGGTTATCGGTGTCAGGAAGAGCTATCCACTGGGACCCCCGTACTTGCCACTGAAATCGAGCGTTACGTAACGCATTAATCCAGCAAAGTGTGTGGCGCAAGTACTCCTCGTCGACCCTTGGGGCATGAATCCGGGTCATTGGTGTGTATCGACCATCTCCCCCAAACCCAGCAAGTCGCCTAGCCAACCTAGTGACTAAAGCACCACAATCTAAAGAATGTTGGGTAGGGGAGTTGACTCTCCAGAAAGCATAGCACACCAAACCGGCCGGGTGGAAATAAATAGCATTCTCATGCTTGGGGTTAAGGGTAGAAGCAAGTAATAAGACCTCATGAGAATTCAGCTTACTAAGGTCCTTCCTAGCAAATAAAATAAGGCTAAAAAAACGTAAAAACAACCTTAAACAAGGATGTTGCACATCATTGACAGCCATTGCGTTGACACGCGCATCAGGAAGACCAGTAAAGAGATTAAAATAATCAACGGCTTGAAAGCCGGAAGGATTATCAACAAAAGCATCATCATTACCAAGAGAAAGACCCAAATGATTAGCTAATTCAGCATATGACAACACAAAATCCCTATTGAGCAACCGAAAAGACACACGTATATGGTGCATGCAAAAGTCAGGACTAATACCTTGTAAATCAGCAATGCTATAACCTATAGCCTTTTTGTGCCTTTTTAAAACTACCAACAAATCAGTAAGTTGGCTTTCAAATAGGCTAGCACTGACAATTACAGGATTCAACTCATGGGAATCAAGAAAAACATACTTAAGATGAGAGGGGAGGGGTTTAAGTTCAGGTTTCTTTACCTCGGTAACCTTAGGGGGGTTACCTAAGCTATACACCTTCTGTAACTTGCAGTCCTCTCCTGTCAGCAGTTTTTCCATCTCAACTACCTCTTTACTCCTTGAGCTTCCAGCTTCAGCAGTGCTGGAAATTAAGGCGATCTCCAGAGGATCCCTATTCAAACACAAAGAAAGACAGTCATCAATAGTTAAATCCACAATATCGACTCTACGACATGTCTCTTCTAGCATGGGGTGTTTCATTGCATTATCTAAATTGAAAGTGATTATGTCATCCCCAACTGTTAGTGAAAGTCTCTCATTCTTAACATCTACAACCGCCCCCGCAGTATGAAGGAATGGTCGTCCCAAGATGATAGGCATTTGGGTGTCCTCAACAATATCTAAGACAACAAAGTCAACTGGTATGAAAAATTTCCCTACTCTAACCGGTACGTCTTCTAATATCCCCAAAGGGTGTTTAATAGAACGGTCGGCCATTTGTAAGGTCATGGTTGTAACAGTAAGTTGACCCATATTAAGCTTTTTACATATAGAAAATGGCATCACACTAACACTAGCCCCTAAATCACAAAGGGCTTTATCAATGGCTAAGCAACCTATATTACAAGGAATAGAAAAACTCTCTGGATCCTTTAGCTTAGGTGGTGATCTGGATTGCAACACAGCACTGCATTCCTCAGTAAATGTAACCGTCTCCACTTCATTAAAGGACCGCTTCCTTGTCAATATATCCTTCATAAACTTTGCATAAGCCGTCACTTGAGTGATCAACTCGGTAAATGGTACACTCACTTGAAAATTCTTGACCACCTCCATAAACCTTCCAAACTGTTTAACAAGCTTGGATTTATGTTGGCGGTGCGGAAAGGGAAGTGGAATGGCAATTGGCTCGGCTTCTTTGGCTTTGGAAAATGAATTAGAGGACTTACCATCCTGATCATGGGTTGCTCGATCGAGCAGAGAGGTTGCTCGATCGAGTTTTTCGGAACAGGAACTTTCAGGAACTTCTCGAGCAGAATTTTCAGAATTTCCTTGGGTTGCTCGATCGAGCAGAGGGGTGTTGCTCGATCGAGCAACCTCTTTTTCAGCCCCTTTTTTTGCTGTTTTTCGAACTTTGACCAGCAACTCCCATACTTTCAGTGGTTTCATCCCCTATCATTTCAGGGCCTTTGTAACGAGTTCCACTCCTCAAGGTGATAGCATTGGGTTGTTCATGTGGAGGGTGTCCTTGAGGAGGAAGATTACCCGGTTGTTTGTGTGGATTTTGAATTGCCAATTGGGCAATTTGAGTATCAACCATCTTGTTATGAGCTATCAATTAAGAGATTTGAGCATCTTGCTTTTGTTGTATCATGAGACTTTGCTGCAACATGGCTTTCAATTCCGCCATATCATTACTTGGAGGTGGTGGAGGTGATAAGTGATATTTTGTACTGATTTATCCCCCGTTTTAGCTCGATTTCTATACGATTCATGCACTTTGTTAAGTGATTAACGAGCTAATATTGCTATTCTAGTTTTTTTGCGTGTTTAGACTCGTTTTATAGGAAATGAAGCGGTTTTGCTATATTTTCCTACTTTATGGAGCAAAGGCACTAGAATACGATTTTTCAAGGAACCGATGATATCCATTTCATGATTTGATTACGATTCCGCTACATCCTTCCTTGAATGGATTTATCTTGGACTTTGGCTTTGAACTTCAAAAGGAAACATCAACCCAAGTCAAAGGAAGACTAGCTCAAGCCCAATTTCGTATTGCATTGACCAAGACCAAGGCATAGGATTCCGTGCCCAAGAGACGAAATTGAAAAAGACGGAAGATTCCATCTTGCACACTTACCTGATCGGATTTCCACCTACCCGATCGGGTATGTCTGCAAATAGACGTTACTTAGCTCTTCTTCTACCGAGCTTAAATGAGTGATTAAATGCTTTGTCTAGGGTATGAATTTGAACGAGAAATGCATCAGCTTGCAGCCCTATAAAAGCCAATGATCGTCACAACAATTAGACATCAACATATATACTTTTCACATCAACTTATATACTTAACATCAACTTACTTACTTTCATACACATTTCATAGTTTACTTCTTTCATACAAGTTTTAGAATAGAGTTTATGCAATTTCTTAGTGTTTCTCTATTGTTTTTATAAGCTTTTGTTGTTGGGTTGGATAATTGTTCTTTACTTTATTTCCTACATAATTTGCATTCCAATTTCGGTAATTCTCTACCCTTAATTTACTTATGCAATTTTCATCATGAATTATAATCTCATTAGTATTATTCTCATATTATTGTTGTTAGGAAACTCCTGTAAAAGCAACCTAGTCAAAACTAAAACATTGTCTATTATGCCATCTTTTATTTTGCCTAATCATATAATCCTAAAAATTGTCATTAGAATCATTACTAGTATAATCACCTTAATCACTTTAGTATTTATATTTCATAGTTTAATTTCCTACATCTTTTTCTTATTAATTTACTTAATCACATGATCACATAAACTAGATATAATATTGTAAGATTAACATTGTGTAAATAAAATAAATAGAATTATAACATTGAAATGATTTACGAGTTAAATGAATTAAAAGAGGAGTAGATACCAATTGAACCATCTAGTTGTTTCTTTCTTTGGTTGTGCCAAATTATATAACTTTGTTTAGTGTCCATAAACAATTGTTTGTATTAGTCAATTTCCGTCTTTGTAACGAGAGTTGGGATGGGGATTAGGACTGCCAATAGGGGTTTAGTGACCTTACCATGCTGAGAGGACGTTAGGACCCACTAAAAGGTCGGTACGAATCCGAAAGGAATATACCGCTACAAGGCCTAGACAATCGTAGTAATTCTAATGTTGGTATCAATGAAACTTTTAAATCGTTTTACATGTATTCCTCTTTCTCTATAACAATTTGATTAGATAGTTTATTTTACCGTATTAGATAGTTTATTTTATTGTTGTTTAGTTAGTTTACTTTATCGTCATTTTATTATTGTACTTAGATAGTTTACTTTATTGTTATTAGCTAGTTTATTAGTCTAGTTAGATAGCTTTTCAATATTGTCATTTAAATATCGCCTTTAGTTAGATTTTAATTGTTGTTATTCGGATTAGAACACTTCCCCGATCGGATACGTGACAACCTGATCGGGTAAGTCTTCTGTTTTGAGTTTTACATATTGTCTTTTACATATTTGTCATTTACATATTGTCATTTACATACTTGTCATTTTATTTTATGTTAGTAGTTTAGACCACCACCTCAAATGACTCGAACTTAAATGAAAATCACCCCATAGCAATTCATAGTTAACACGTACACCCTGAGGATCGACACCCTACTTCCCTAATTACATTCCTTATATTGTTAGCCTAAGTGCGGTGATAAGTGAATATTTTTATGGTTTTAACCCCCAGTTTAGCTCGGTTTTGTATGTCATTTGTGCTTTGTTAAGCCACTTTATGAGCTAATATCGTCTTCTAGGCGAATTCCTATGTTCTAACATGTTTTGTAGGGAAAGTGACGTTTCTACGCCCTTTTTCTATATTCCCGAGCATTTGCCTAGAACCCGACGATTTGAAGAAGCAAGCTTGGCCAAGTGAAATGCATTTCAAGAAGGTTCACTAATTCGAAAGAGAGAAGAAGCAAAGACAGTTTCGTAGTTGTCAAAAGATCAATCAATTAGGCGGAAGAATTCATCGCTTTACATCAAACCCTATCAATAAACCCGACTCAAGAGGTCAAGGGGGATGTTGGAAGTCAAGTCAAAGCAAAGGGAGATGAAAAGTTAGTCAAAAGGACCTGGATGACCACTTACCCGATCGGGGAAGTGTATACCCGATCGGGTTTTTGTGCTGCTTCGAGAAAACGGCGTCTTCTTCCTACTTTTGTCCTATGTGTTTAATGCCGACCTCTTCTTCACGAAACCCTAATACTATAAATAGATCATCTAGCCTCTCATCTCAACACACCTTTTGTAACAACCCGTTATTTGAAAGACCGAAATTATATTTGAAAAATAATAAATTTAATTTATTTTAAATTATTAAGATTTATTGGAATTTATGATAATTTAATATAATTATTTTGAATTTATTCGGAATTAAAGAGAAGGTTTTACGATTTAACCCCGAACGTCATTTAACTATTCCCGAGTCATCTTAAGTCCCGAAACAAACCCGAAACCCGACTTGGGCATGAGTCACACGCCCCATGTCATCTTTTTCCACTCACTTTAGATCTTTTAATTCTTTTGATTAAACTAATACGAATATCTAAGATATTTGTAACTTTATCGATCCGTCAACTTAAATTACGCAAATCGCTTAAAAACAGACCCGATTTCTTCTAAAACCACACGGCTCCCTCTCCTCTCTTAGGACTAGATATTTTCTTTCTTTTGATTACAATAACATAATATCTAAATAATATCTAGATATTTGATTTAATTAACTTAATATCTAAACAATTACCATAATATAATTATAAAACCCGAGTCAATCCCGTAACAACAATTTCAAAACCCGACTCCATAATTCCCCTATATTTACACGGCACCCACTTCCCCATTACTCACTACTTATCTTTTCATTTTACACTAAATCAACTTAATATCTAATTAATACTTTCTTTAATATAATCATAATCGTTCTTCGTGTTCTTGAGCGTTCTTCATCGTTCTTGAGCAAAATCGTCATAAAACCTTCGTTACTTGTTCAAATCCGTTTAACTTATATTTCTAGAGTCTCCTCTCCGCTCTCCATCTCCACGTACGTTTTATTTTCAATTCCGACAAAATCGTTTTCAACACTTTAATTGTTGAAATTAAGTTTTAATTCTAATAATGTTATTTTTGTCATTTCTTATAGGAGAAGATTTTGAAGACGAGTTTGGTGACTCGTATATTTTAGAAGAAGATTAGTAGACGGGTATTTACTTCTTATTTTGGTGCTAATTGATTTTGTGCTAGCTAAGGTAACGATTCCGAGTTACTCGACGAATTAATGTTACATACTTTTGTTTTTGTTTATATTATTATTATTTACGGTTTTTAACTAATAACATGATAAGTGGTTATTTTTATTATGTTGTATGAATTTTTAATATGTTAAGTGTTCTTGACATATTTGGATGATTTGTTCATAATCATGATTTTTGTATGGATGATGTTTAAATTGGTTGTTAAAATGGTTGTTTGTTAATTAAAACATGTTGGAAATAATTTCGGATTTGTTTGTTGGTGGAACCGTGTAAGGTGGCTGGAAAACCAGCCCAAACCAGGCCGGTTCAGGCCGGTTCAGGCCCGGTCCAGGCCGGTCTGGGTTGGTCCGGGATTTGGTCTTTGGGTTTGTGTCGATACTTGATTGTTTTGTTGTTGTTTTGACGGGTTTTAAATATGTTAAGCATGCGGGAAAATATTAAGAAACGGTTTTATAAATAATGACCAAAAACTGGTCAAACCAGCCCATGGGCCAAACCAGGCCCGGTTCAATTCGGCCCAGTCCAGGCCGGTCCAGCCATGACCCGTGAGTCCTCTGGACTTGTGACAGTGTTTTTTGAGTTTATTGTTATTTTATCGTGTTTTGTAATATTTAGCAAGTGGGAAATTTTAATAAGTAAATTATTTATTTAAAAGGTTTTCATAATATTATTATTTCTCACATGTTAGAAATTATAATACGAGATTGTAGTTTAATTTGATATCCTTTAAGTCAAGCGGGTTTTCGTACGATTTAATAATTCACATGTTAGAAGTTGGAATAAAATAGCATGAAATGAATATGACGATTTTATGTTCAAGTCTAAATGGTAAAGACTCTGTTTCTAGCCGGTTTGACCAAACGGGTTTGGTCAAACTAAGATCTAGTCAGCCCCGGTTTGACTGATGACCCGTCGCGGGGCTCGGGTCGGGGATTTGTCTTCAAGTAAGGTTGTATTTAATTAATGAATTAGCCTTAGTAGATATGAGGCGATATGATATTTGAATATGATTTATGTGCAATTAGTCACATGATAGGAAGTTTTGCCCGTGACTGTTTGATTATATGGTTGGTGTCGTGTTGACTAAGTACCCATAGAGAATTATGAGTATATGGCGTCTGGACCATTCTAATTCTAAATGAGTATCTTGGACCATGACATTGATAGGCCTTACTATCTTTAACGAGTATATGTTCACTGCTTGATAGCTTTTGTGTTCCGGCTTGGTGGATCTCCAAGTCGGGGCATGGCTGCCTATTGCTTCCACTTTGGGAATGGAGCCAGCTACAGTACTAGCCAACTCTGGCTTAGGGGGTCGCCTAGTAGAGATTCTCATGGACTTTTGTCATGGGGACGGCGGAATGAATAGCTGTTGTCGACGTAGGTCTGCATCAGTTAGGACTAGGATGTTTTCCTACCTTGTGGTATAGCCTCGAGTTACAGAAGTCAACTATTGACGGTGCTAAGAACTTATGCCTGTTTCTAGATGTATTGGTCTTTCTTGTTTGATGATTCTATGAATCTTAGAAGGTGAGATGCAAGCCGGCTAAGGTTGATAGAGTTTGGATTACCGGTTGTTAACTGATTCACATGATAGCTTGCATGAGTAGGGTTTGAGTGTATCATGGCCATGTTAACGGTAACCTCTGAGCTAGCATACCAGCTTCCCTACCTCGTGTTATAGTTTATTATCGGATTCACATGATAGCTTTCATATGCTAGGTTATATGTTAGTTAATTGTTTTCATAACATGAAAAGCATATCATATATGTTAAGGTTTTGTATTTTCCATATACATTGCTTTTATGTTATTCATGTTTTATTAAACTCGACAGTTCGTGGCTGGGAGAACTCGGAGTTACTCCCCACTGACTGTGGCTTCCGTGTTTATATTTAATGCGGTTGGCAGGTTTGTGATGCATACTTGGGTACATTGACGAGCTAGCGAGCGAAGTATTTACCTTGGACCTATATTCGGTTCTTAGGATTGTATATTATTATACACTCTTTTATTTCCGTATTTATTCGGGAGATATGTCTTCCGTTTTGGATATTTCTTATGTATAATATTATTTCCTTTTTGTAATGAACCTTTTTCTTTAAGACACCTTTGTTATGATGAATATATTTAATAGTAGGTTCCGGTTTTAAAATTTACCGATTTTCACTAAAGTGAACCTATTAGATACGTATTCTCATCTTTTATTTATTTAAATTACTTGTTTATCTTTCCGCAAATTTGAGGGTGTCATAACTCCACCTTACAAAATTTATTTTTTAAAACTAACGATAGATTTGGATTCGGCGTAGAATATTATGGCTAGATAACATATCTCTTGGCCGAAAATTTATTACTTACTGACGAAAATCGAGTCGAAATATATTTTACTTTTTTTAATGCACCTAGTAGTCAGTTTCATGTATCTGACAATTTTCATGCACCTAGTACTCATTTTCATGCATATAGAGCTAGTTTATTTCATGCACCTAGCAATTGTTTTCATGCATGTAACAATTTTCATGCACCTAGTGCTTATTTTCATGCATTTAGAATAGTTTTAGTTTACCATATTGAATTTATGTACATTAACTACATAATTTTTAATATAGTCAATAAGTTTTTTTTAGTTACTGCAAATATTTTGCTTGAATAAACTAAACTAATTGTAAATGATCTATCAAAATTTCCGAAACAAGATTTGGTGGAGCTTTAGTGAGAGTTCTCACGGTTCTCATTATGTTAGTGGTTCTCACCGGATCCTGACCCTATATATATATATATATATATATATATATATATATATTATAAAATTAAATAAATTAATTAAATTTAAAGTAAAGTTAAATAAATTAAACGTAATTAATGAATTTATTTTCGTGCCTGAAAATTTAATACCGCGCGCGCGTATCTGAAAAATTTAAAAAAACACACAATCTATAACAACGGTTCTTTATAATACTACCGTTGTTATTACTTTCAACAACGGGTCATACTAAAGAAACCGTTGTCATTGTGTTTATTAGAATTTTCCTTTTGACGCATTTTGGTGAAAATATATAACAACGGGTATACTTTAACCGTTGTCATTACTCTGTAACAACGGTGTTTTTTAGTATAACCGTTGTCAATAGTTTTTCTTAATTAAAAATAATTTACAATCCTATAGAGTAAATTAAACACACAAATAATTTACAATCCCATTATCATCATCATCATCATCCTCGTTTACAACATAAATCGTTTTGTTTTTGTCATCATCATCCTCCTCGTTCTCTTTATCATCATCATGCTCGTTCTCTTTATCATCATCCTGTTCGTTCTTATTTTCATTATCAGGTAATTTTTGTGTTTCGTCTTTAGGGTTTTAAGATTGAAGTTCATCTTTTTGTTTTCATCTTTTTGTTTTTCGGTTCTTTGTTCTATTTATCGTTCTCTTTATCATCCTGTTCCATTCCTTTTTAAGTTTTTAGAGTTTTAGAATCTCTGCATGACCCTTTATTTGTTCAGTTACTATTTCATTCCTGTTAAGGTTTTAGGGTTTTAGAATCGGTGCATGCATGACTCTATTCCGTTACTATTTCATTTCTTTTGAAGGTTTTACGGTTTTAGGATTATCATGGGTGAAAAACGGAAAAGAGTAGAAAATAATGATAAGGGGAATAAGCCTGGTGAGAGGGGTGCTTCGCAGTGCCCTGCAGCCCTTGCAGCTATAGCGGCAAAACAGCCGCTGCCTATAAAATGGAGTGTGAACGGTGTTCCTACTGGTCCAAATACTGGCCATTTATCCACTTGGATTGGAGTTACAACCAGACAGTTTGCGCCTATTGAGTTAGATGATTTCAGGAATCTAAATCATGTATTGCAGAAGTTACTCTTGACCTGTATAAAGGTATGATAATTTCTTTAGCTAAACACCATTTTATTTTGCAGAAGTTACTCTTGGTTCGTATAAAGGTATGATATTAGATAGCCTCTTATTAGTATATATGATGATGATGCAGGAAGCCTTCGATATTCCTGACTGCCATGATAAGTATCTATTACATAAGGCAGGGGCAGTCTTAAGGCAGTGGAGGTGTGACCTTGCCAAATTACAGTTGTATGTCGACAAGGAGACGGGGGAGATGCATAAGAGCCCACCGATAAAGTACCCCAACATCACTCAGCAACAATGGGATAATTATAAGGCGAAATGAGCTAGTGAAAAGTTTCAGGTTAAGTATCCATGTCATATGTTTACATTTTTCTAAAACTCTACTTAAGGTAGCGTTTGGCAACACTAATTTCATTTGAATCACATGATTTGAAAGTTGTAATTTGGAATGATGATTTGGAAATTACAGGGGGTTGGGGTGTCGTTTAGACTAAGCTAAATTTAATCAATAAATCACAAAATTTCATAAGGAAGAAAGCAACTTAAATTAGTCCATTTCATTACACATGAATCTCTTACATGATCTTCCAATTATGTCAAATTTTAATTAGGAAAAGTACAACAACCACAACAAACACCGAGCTAATAAATTTCATTAACAAAGCTAATTGCTCAAACTCCTTTTTCAACTCAATAATTTCTTCCTTCAAATTATCACTTGAACAATCATCATCTTCATTTGCTCCATTGCTCTTCATTTTTCTACTGATGATAACATGGTCTGATGTCAACCATGTTACAAAGTTAAGACACTCCAAGCATTTGAAGTACGCTTTTCTTGGATTGCTAGTTGACCCGGATATTTTAATCACTGCATTCTTACCGCAACGATTGCAAGCTTGATTCTTAAATTCAAGACCTTCAATTGGGGTGCTCCTCAAAGAAGATGAATAAGAAGACATAATCAAAAAAGGAAAAGTAAAAAAAAAAACAAGATATGGGGAAAAAACTGAAGAAAGAAGATGGGTAAATGAGGTGAGAGGTAGGATATATGGACTGAAAATATATATAGATGAAATAAAGGAAACATTTAGGAGGGAAAATGAATGTGAAATGGAGGGAAAATGAATCTGAAAATGAATGTGAAATGGAGGGAAAATGAATCTGGAAATGCCACATAAGCATCCTAATAAGCAACAAATAGAAAAACCCTTTTTTTTAATTAATGAGTTTTCTATAATTTTCTAATTATCTCATCTACTTGCGATTTTATATGATTTGAAGGCCGTTAGCGCCAGAAATCGTGCTAACATTTCACAGAAGTGGGGGGTATATTATGGTTCTCGAGGCGGTTACATATTGATAGAAGACAATCTCGTAAGTAGCATCTATATATTAGATTTTTTTAATCATACTTGGACTTGATATACATGTATAGATATATTATTTTTGAGTTAATGTGTTGGTGTCAAAGAGAGTGACCTACTTAAATCGACACGTAACTTATAAAGAAGGGCACACGCCTAAAGGATCCCGAACCTGTAACAAATATGATCAAGAAGTATTGGCCAACATAGTAAGTTTTATTTTATTAAGACGAGTTTTTAATAACTTTATTGTTTAATTCTTACGCGTATCTATGTCTGACTATCTATTTATTTTAGTAAAAAAAATAAAATTAAGTTTATTTAATATATTATAGGAGAATGTTCTGAAGGAGGTTGCGGAAGGGAAATTCACTCCGAGTGGTCATGACGACGTTCTTGCTAGAGCGATCGGCCGACCCGAGCATCCAGGTCAATTGAGGGAAGTCCCATTACATGTTGGAGTCACAAAATATTATGGGACAACTAGCCCGAAAAAGAAGAAGAAAATAAAGGGAAGGCTGACATGGTACCATTTTATATTGTCATTTAAAATTCACATGTTATTGTTTTAAACAAAATGCTGATTCTACATTTTTTGCGTGCAGGTTCAGTTATTGGCTTCCGTGATACTAAAAATGAATTCTGGAGGCAAGCCTTTCCGAAGAAGAATTGAAGATGATGGAGGATGTCATTAAAAAGGGTGAGGTAGTGCAACAGATTGGTCAAGAGGCAGACACTACTACCTTGGCAATACATGAGGAGACGGCTGAGAAGACGGGTGAGGTACCTAGTGCTGCTGAGGTTTTAATACCTCAAGCCGATAAGGTAAATATGACTTTATTTTTTTTTTTCTGCATTTGTTCTTTCCAGCAGCCATGCCTTTGATTGGTAAATTTTATTAGGTAAATGAGTCTGAAAAGGGGATGCAACTTGAGGAGCCGGCTGAGAAGACAGGTGAGGTACCTAGTGCGGCTGAGGTTTTAATACCTCAAGCCGATAAGGTAAATATGACTTTTTTTTTCCTGCATTTGTTCTTTGCAGCAGCCATGCCTTTGATTGGTTAATTTTATTAGGTAAATGAGTCTGAAAAGGGGACGCAACTGGAGGAGCCGGCTGAGAAGACGAATGACAATAATGAGGTGGTGCAACTTGAGATGACGGCTGAGAAGACGGACGACCCTTCACCTTCAAAAGAGCGGCCAGCTTTTGGCAAGGTATGCATGAAGTCTGTAATAGGTATGTAGATCATTTATGATATCTATTATATTTTGGTATTTAATTAATAATGTGTATTCTACATGGCATAAAAACGAGGGTAGTTATTCTCACCGACCCTTCATCCGAGAAAGTGGTTCGTGTTGCCCGGGGTTTCTTAGACATAATGCCCAACAAACCAGCGGAAACCATCTTGGTTCATAGCGTACCACTCTTGCCGAATCATAGAAAAGTGAAGATAGATCAAGCCTTGAAGGGCTAATGAAACGCTTAAACTGCCCGTCCCAGTCCGTGACGACCTTCAAATTCTGGCAGATGCGGTTCAGTGTTTTGTCCAATGGCCTAATAAGCACATTTACCTGGCTCGTGAGCATACGACTCTACAGAATGTAGTCGGGGTTAGAAAAGTACATCTAACCAGCCTTTTGTCTTTGTTTATCACCTACATAATTAGTGAAATTTATATGTTATATTTTTGTTTTGTAGGTAACAAAAAACATGGATAAGACTAACTCGATAGACAATCTTTCTACTACCTCGTCGAAACAACAACTTGATGAGGTATTTAATTAACTTCTCCATTTTTTTAAAAACTCTCTTTATATTTTAATTTCTACTATTGCCTCATCATTGAAAGAACAACTTAATTTAGTTAGCCACATGTAGGATGTTGTGACAGGTAGCACAAAAGGAAAACCGCATAGCAAGCGAACAATTAATATTTATTTCGCTCGAGGATGATATTTTAGGGAAAGAACGTCAAGCAGTTCTGTCATGGGATATTCTAGCCATTTGGGCTGGCCTTGACGAGATTGATGTCCAACACCTATATGTTTGGATGAAGTAAGTTTCTTAATAAATTAAATCATGCAATATTCTAATATTCTGACTAAGATATAGTGTTTTTAATATCGGAATTAAAACCTTCATGTAGGTTCTTGAAATCGGTTGTTATCCTCGAGACCTAGAGTCCACTTGATCTATACGGATTCCTGTGCCCTTATATTTTATCTATGCATATCGGGATTATTTCGTATAAAGAACGTATAGATTATATTGCTCAGGAATTGGCGAAAAACAAAAAGCTCATTTGGAGTGTAAACTATTAAGGGTTGCAAGTTTTAGGGATGCTAGATTAGGCTTACTCAAACTGAGAACAATTTCAAGCAAAAATGGATGTTGTTTTAGAGAGGGTGAGTTGTTTTAACTGAAAACTCAAGGATATGACTTAGAGAAACTCCCCTACAGCAAGGCACAAGAGAAGGGACTCAAAGAATAGTTTCTGAGACAGGTTTAAAGTGTTACAGCAATGCACAAACACCTTAGACCAGACTCAAACAGCAAGCAAGCTAGTCACAGCAAGGCACAGACTTAACTTGACTTACAAAGCAAGACACTGATCAGACACCTTGAAGATGTATCAGGCTTGACTCAAACTACAGCACTTAGCACAAGTTTGAAAGATTTGAGAGGTTTCTCAAGCTAATTCATTCATAAAAGTCAGCCTGAAACAACATACAAAGATCTCCTTATATAGGGAGGCTGATATCTTGTGAACCATTGGATGTACAAACCATCCAAGGGCCAACTTAGGACTTAAACTACTACAACAGACACTAATTAAGAGCCTCAGAATAGGACGAGCTTAACAACTATAAAGTACAGACACAAAAGCATAAAAAACAGACTGATGCAAAAGTAATAAAGCAGCTTTTGGATTTTTCCTGAAATGGAAATATGTTGTTCTTGTTGTCTTGTTGCTTTGCTCTGGATGTTTTGTTGCTCCTTGGGACTCTCTACTCTTATTTGGACTTAGATTAACCTGCCTTGGACGAGGACAAGTTGACTTAAACAAAAGGAAACCACATCTAGACTTGTACCTTCTCTGCTTTGATGTTCATTGGACTCTAGCTTGGGCTGCTTGTTACTTGAGTATTTGCTAGACTTCAAAAAGGATTATCCTGGACAAAATTGTTGATTAGTGGGTTGGCTTGATGGTAGGCCATGGTGGGGGTGGCTGGGATGCTCTGGTGTACCTCCTTGGTGCTGGGTTTGCTAACTGGTCTGCTGAGCTCTAACTAGCATTGTTTCTGGCTTGTGTGGGGAATGTGGACTGAATTTGACCTTGGCATGGCTTGCTAAGCCCTGGACTATCTTCCTCAATATCATGGCTTGGTTTGGCTTGAAGTTGGCTTGCCATGGCTTGTTGTTTAGACCTTGTGACTCGAGCTTCCATCTGAGGGGGTCTTGGGGTCAGGCTTGTCTGGTTTGTGGCTTGATCATCAAGGCCCCTAGGGTGAGCTCCTGCTGCCGCCTCCTCAGGTTGAAAAGGGCTTGACATCAAGCCTGTGTCTTCCTCTACCTCAGAGTCTTCATAGAAGGGACTAAGATCTCCAACATTGAATGTCCCATGAACTGCATAGTCTCCTAGTAGATCAATTCTGTAGGCATTAGGACCTATCTTCTCTATGACTTGAAAAGGACCATCTGCTCTAGGCTCTAGCTTATCCTTTATTTTGGAAGGGAACCTTTCTTTCCTTAGGTTGATCCACACTAAATCTCCTAGTGCAAAGTCTTTCTTGACCTTAGGAACCTTGACATTCTTCTTGTATAGATCATTGGTTCTCTCAATTTGTTTTCTGACTGATTCATGGAGTTTTAGCATTTGCTCCACCCTCTTCTTGGCATCATAGTGGATCTCTGACCTGCACACATTAGACAAATTCAAAGGCATTAAGGGGTTAGTACCATAGACCACTTCAAAGGGGGAGTGGCATGTGGCTGCTGATGGAGCTCTATTGAAAGAGAACTCTGCTTGAGCCAGCTTTAAATCCCAATCTTTGAGAGATTTGCTCACTATACACCTCAAGATCCTTCCCAAGGTCTTGTTGGTCACCTCAGTTTGTCCATCTGTTTGAGGATGATGGGAGGTGCTAAACAACAACCTGGTATTAAGTAGCTTCCACAATGTTCTCCAGAAATGACTCATAAACTTTGTGTCTCTGTCAGATACAAGAGTTCTTGGAACTCCATGTAACCTTACCACCTCATCAAGGTATAGCTCTGCCACACTCACATCATCCTCAGTTTTCTTACAAGCAATGAAATGTGCCATCTTGTTGAACCTATCCACAACTAACATGATAGAATCTTTCCCTCTTGTTGTTCTAGGCAGTGCTACTATGAAATCCATACTTACATCTTCCCAAGGCCTATATGGGACTGGTAGAGGAGTGTAATGTGACAACCCTCGCGAATGCGGAAATAAAACATACAAGCATGTGATATAATTAGCGGAAATACGGTATTTTAAAAACTTTTATACATGCAAGATAGAAATACGAGGAGTGTCAAATATTACAAACCAAATAAAAATACCACAAGAGACGTAGTCTCTCAAAGTGTTAACAAAAGATAAGGTTATTAGCAACTTGCTAAAATCGTCTAGAGGTGTTTTATCCAGGGACAACGCCCGCTAGCTCACACCCGAACCCAAAATATCATAAGCAAAAAGCCCTCCAAATCAAGCAACCTGTTCATCCATGAAAAACATGAACGCCACAGTCAGTGGGGAGTAACTCCGGGTTCTCCCAGCCATATCACATTAAACGTACATAGAAGGAAATACAAAAGTAGAGCATGCATACATATAGATATACATGTGAGATACGATAAGGATAGATAGGCAATTCAATATAGAATGATAAGAGCATATGGAATACAAATCCGAATCCATCATGTTATACAAAGACTCGGGGAAGACACTCTTAGGCCACCGAATACGCTCACTAGGGCTTACATCTCACCGTTAGCGGTATAAGTTTGATAAGATTGAGACTCGACAAACAAACCATGCCAAGTCATGGTATGACCATGAATAATCAATCATGAAATCATCCATCCACACATAACAATACATTGACGACATCTCTCACGGTAAATGAAATGCACTAGCACCGTGTACATGGCAAGTATGATTAAAAGGCATCCACGAGATAAGACGTTTCCCTAAACGCATACACGATCATATTTCGTATATGTAGACTAATTTGCTCCGGTAGGACGACGATAATAATACGGTCCTAGTCTAAATCTGGCCAGAATCCCGGAATCGCATTTTCCAGTTCGACATGCGATAAACGTTTCGCATCCAAGACTCGGTCAATCAAATGACGCCGAATACCCCAAATTCGGTAGAATAATTCACGATAGAGGCGGAAAAGAGCTCGAGCCACATAACAAGCGGCACGCTACATGCAAATAACACCACCTCGCAAGTACAAAAAATTTGACGGCCGGGTCGATCAACGCAATGCGTTCAACTCTCAACAACGTCGTCGTATGGCCACTACACATGCAATTAAGCAGTAGGATACCTCCCCCTTCCGAAATTCCAGCCTTACGAACGTTGAGGTAGCCAAGGGAATGAGAGTACAAAGCGCATAACCAAATAGTGCTCAAACCGTAACATTTGTAAAAACCGACTCAAAGTGGGACATACCAAAAACCGTCACAAAACATGAGAATAGGGAATTATATAAACTTAACTATGATAAAAAAAAAATGAATCAATACATGATACATAAGCATTAGAACAAGTTTATGAAGCATAATGAATAAAAACATAGATCACCTCTCCAAAACAACGTTGTTTGGAAACCAACTAAAACAAGGGTCCACTTCAAACGCTCATAACTAGAGTTCTAGACATTCAAATGCAGAAATTCCAAATGGAAGTGATAGCTTATCCTCTTACGGTTCCAACGGAATGTCACAGGCCCAAAACATGCAAGTAACGAAGGAGATATGATCATTTTACGAAAAGGGGTCAGTGCAGGAAAACTGCGGTCGGCAGCGAGTAACGCTGCCAGCGCCCCACGACGCAGCCAGCGTCCCATGACGCAGCCAGCGTCCTTCACGGGATTTAGGCACAATCAAATCCCAACGAGTTACGAACAACAAAAATCCTCATTTATCATCACAAACCATCAATTCTCATATCAATTAACAACTAACAACAACCAACAACAACAACACAAGTCCTAAGCATACTAACCATAATCTAAATACGATTACTAGCCTAGAAAACACATAAAACATGTAAATGATATCGAGTAACCCTTCACCGTTACCTTTATGCGACTTCGATCGATTTCTAGAAAGTCTCCACCTACAATTAGATGACAAAAGATGAATATAATTCACCTTTGAGAAAGACTGTAATTTTATTACCAATACGGATAGAGGAAGCTAAGAGGGGAAGAATAAGACGAACTTACGTGAATTTGAGCGATGATCGTGCCTGTCGCAAGCCCGATACAAAGATAAATTACCCAGACTAGGCTAATAACAAATTAATGTAATTAGGGAAGTAGGGGTCGATCCTCAGGGAGATGGTGTTTCCTATGGATTGTGAATCGTCTCACATTTGAGTTTTATCTAATGATTTTCTGGGTTTTGGATTTTGTGATGTCTAAACTAACGAATGGCATAAAAACAAAATAAAAACAAATTGAAATGAAAACGATAAAGCAAATGATAAATTAACAATAATGAGAAGCATCTAGGGAAATAGGTTCACACATGTAGATTGACATATTGATGAAATTGGATTTAGGATATGCAAATAATTCATTGAGCGTTCCTAACAATGGTGTGTTCATTACAATCATAGATCAGATGGTCTAGCAGGCTTGTAATGCGATTTACTAGGTCTTAATTCACTATGTCACGCTTTGTCTATTCAATTCCTGTATATCTACCATGGAAAAGAATTCCACACTAGTCAATGATTGTGATCAAGAATCGTCAACTATCGTTAAAGTCCAAACATGCATAGACACAATGTTTTAAAAGCACAATTTCTTTTATCCAATTATCATCTTTTAATCAATCTAACATGGCTACCCTACACCCTAGAAAGGTGACTACTCACTCATGATTATGTTGATATTAACAATGAAAGTTAAGATAAGCATATTTAGTTGATTTTGACAATAATTTAGACTCTCTAGGTGGCGATAATAACGACGCTATACGACAATCTAAGAAATGAAACTATGATTATAACAACATGAAAATGAATCTAATGAAATAGAAAATGCCAATCAAATGGAAAGCAATAAAGAACAATAAGCAAAGGATAAATTAGGAATACCTAGGTGACGATCAACGATGAAAGCGATAACAATAATAGAAATCCCTCGCATAGAAATACCGTACTTTGAATTACAACTCTTGAACCCAACTAGTAGATACAAAGATTGAAATTATTATTGAACTAAGCTAATGTTTTGATATGAAATGGACAGAAATAAACTTGAAACAAAAGACAAAAGAAGAAGATAAACTTAAACTAGAATGACTAAAACTAAAGAGAAAACTAATAAGAAGATTGTATGAAATATAGGATTAGATTGTGTAAGATAGTGTGTGAGAGTGTGTGGCTTGAAGCATCTATTTATAGTATTAGGGTTTCGTGGAGAAACGGTCGGACATTAAATACATAGGGCAAATTTAGGAAGAAGGAGCCGCAATGCTTGGAGCAGCACACATCCCCGATCGGGTACACACTTACCCGATCGGGTAAGTCGTCTTCTGGAAGCTCTTGACTAACGCTTCATCTTCCTTCGCTTTGACTTGACTTACAACATCCCCCTTGACTTATACAATCGAGTTTGTTGATAGGGTATGATGTAAAGCGATGAATTCTCCCGTCTAATTGATTGGTCTTCCGACAACTACGAAACCGTCTCTGCTTCTTCTCTCTCTTAAATTAGTGAACCTTCTTGAAATGCCTTACACATGGTCAAGCTTTCTTCTTTGAATCGTCGGGTTCTAGGCAAATGCTCGGGAATATAGAAAAAGGGCGTAGAAACGTCACTTTCCCTACAAAACAAGTTAGAACACAGGAATTCGCCTAGAATACGATATTAGCTCATAAAATGGCTTAACAAAGCATAAATGACATACAAAACCGAGCTAAACTGGGGGTTAAAATCATACAAATATTCACTTATCAAACTCACCCAAGCTAAACCTTTGCTTGTCCTCAAGCAAACATAACAAACAATACCAGGACAAGGTTGCAAGCATTGGCTACTATACCATCAAGAAACAAATCTCAACATAAAGCTTTTGAAAACATAATGAATCATAACCCAAAAGCAACGTGGGCAAGAATGATACATAAACATGGCTGAGATTTACATAACGGCGTAGCGCAAAGAATTTCACTACAGAATTTCGGCTCTTGCATGATCTTTTGACAAATGGACTCTCACGGCGCACTCGAACACTCAATGTATGTAAAAAGGTGATTTCTTTATGTGTAAATGTTTGAGACACTCACCTATCTACGACTTATGAAAATGTGTCCGCATTCTAATATGGTAAACAATTCAAAACACAAGTCAAAGATCACAATGCACATAGAAAAGAAGCTGAAATAAAAGAAGAAGGCTTTGGGAAATGGGTGAAAGGTGGACAAATAGTTATGGTCATGTGAAGGTTAGAATGAGCTAGCAACTGACCAATGATAAATGAATACTCAATCCAAACTTTCGGTCAACTTCCCAAAAGACGAAAAACGATGACGCCAGAAGTAACAATTTGGCTTATTCCACACGAAACACAAGGGTAAACTCCTTCTATTGATTTGACATTTTTAGGAGATACTCATAACTTCTTTTCTTATTTCTTTTTCTTTGATTTTTCTATTTTTCTATTCTCTTTTTTCTCTTTTTTCTTCTCTGAACACAACTTCGCTTCTTGAACTTTTTCGTTTTCCCAATTCACTTTGACAGATAAGAACAAATCTTCTCAAAAGAGCACCCACAAACCATAGTCTAGCTACTAGCTCAAAAGGTAGGCAGTTTTTATATGTAGCTATTATTTTGTGAAGCAATTGTATGAAGGGGCTAATTATTGAGGGGTAAATTAAAGTGAAAAAGGCTTCAAATCGTAGTGAATCATGAATGCAATGCTTATAGAAATGAAATGAGAACCATACTTATGCGTTTTGACATGACACACATCACAAGGAGAACTACACACACCTAGATGAGACTGGGTATGGATGTACCAGTCTAAGGAGGTTATACCTTACAATATATGTAGTTTGCCAAATGTCAAGATCAAGCGTACTCATCTATAGATTCATTCCATGCCTACTGTGTAGAAGACTTCCCCATGTATGCAAAATTCAATGAATAATGAATCATTATCTTTTGAAAGCTCTAAGTTTGGGAAATGTAACATGATAGCATAGTAAACGAGCAAGCAACGCATGAAAAGCATTCAATTGTGTTCAAAATTTAAAAATCTTCTCTCTAAAATCTTCTCTATTTTATTCAAAATTTGAAAAATATAACAATGCAAAAAGGGAAAATGCAATCCCTCCCCCAAGCTAAACATCATATTGTCCTCAATGTGAGCACAAAAACCAAATATGTAATGAGATGCTTAATGGGAAGAAAGGAAAAATGAAAGAAGAATGAAGTGTACTAGCCAGTGCGGACTCCCCCAAGCTAGCTTTTTGGACTTGACAAGGAAGGTCGTCAGAGATTCTTCAAAAACTCTTTCATCTGCAAAGAAATCTAAAAAAACAACGTAAAAGGGAAAAACAAAAATAAAAATACAAAAAGGGAAAACACGGGTTGCCTCCCGTGAAGCGCTTGTTTAACGTCTTGCTCGACGAATTTTTCTATAAAATCATTGGGTCTGTAATGGACGCTCCGTATAGACAATATCTAAACATCCGATGATAGAATTGCTATAGTAGAGTTTCAGTCTGTGTCCATTAACTTTGAATTTCTCACCATTGCTAGTCATGAGTTCCACATAGCCATACTTGCTCACATATGTGACCGTGAATAGTCCAGACCATCGGGAACGAAGTTTTCCCGGAAAAATTTTCAGACGGGAGTTGAAAAGAAGTACTTGGTCACCGACAATAAATTCTTTCTTAATTATCCTCTTGTCGTGCCAACGCTTCGTTTTTTCCTTATAGATCCTAGAATTCTCATAAGCTTGTAAACGAAATTCCTCCAACTCATTGAGTTGCAAAAGTCTCCTATCAGTGCTAAGCTTAGTGTCTAAGTTAAGTTCTTTGATAGCCCAGTAAGCTTTGTACTCTAACTCGACAAGAAGATGACAGACATTTCCATAAACCAATCGATAAGGAGATGTTCCAATCGGGGTTTTGAAAGCTGTGCGATAAGCCCATAAGGTGTCATCGAGCTTATTACTCCAATAAGTTCTAGATTTTGAGACTACTTTCTGAAGAATTGTTTTCAACTCTATATTTGAGACTTCTACTTGATCGCTGGTCTGAGGATGGTAGGCTAATCCTCGTCTGTGATACACACCATATTTAGCAAGCAGAGTATCTAACTGCTTCTCTCCAAAATGAGTTCCTCGATCACTAACCACGGCTCTGGGTACACCAAAACGTGGAAAGATGATCTTCTTAAATAGTCGTATCACAGCTCTAGCACCATTAGTGGGAGTGGCAATTGCTTCTACCCACTTGGAAACATAGTCAACAGCGACTAGAATATAACGATTTCCGTTAGAAGAAGGGAATGGTCCTTGATAGTCAATACCCCAGACATCGAATGTTTCAACTTCTAATATGCCGTTTTGAGGCATCTCATGTCTCTTGGATATCTGACCCATTCGTTGACAAGCGTCACAAGCCATAACAAAGTCCTTTGAATCTTTAAACATCGAGGGCCAGAAAAACCCGGATTGCAAGACTTTGGCTACGGTCTTGGACGGACCATGATGACCACCATAAGCAGATGAGTGACATCCTTCTAAAACTCCTTTAACTTCCCACTGGGGGATACATCGTCTATAAAGACCATCTGAACACTGCTTGAAAAGATAAGGGTCATCCCAAACAAAGAATTTTGCATCATGCAAAAATCTCTTTCTTTGGTTATAAGAAAGGTCAGAAGGCAGCTGGCGACTGACAAGAAAATTGGCCATATCAGCATACCAAGGAGAAGAGTCCGCAATTGCCATTAATGTATCATCAGCAAACGAATCATTAATTGGCGTTGGTATTCCTATTTCAGTTACTCTTATCCTGGAGAGATGGTCAGCGACTACCATTTCTGCTCTTTTCTCATCCCGGATTTCTAAATCAAACTCTTGAAGGAGTAAGATCCATCGGATAAGTCGAGGTTTTGCCACTTTCTTTGAAAGCAGATATTTCAAAGCAGCATGGTTAGTGTAAACAATGATTTTCGATCCTATAAGGTAAGAACGGAATTTGTCTAAAGCATAGACAATGGCGAGAAGTTCTTTTTCAGTGGTGGCATAGTTGATTTGGGCAGGATCTAAGGTTTTACTAGCATAGTAAATTGCATGAAGGAACTTTTCCTTTCTTTGCCCCAAAACAACTCCAATGGCATAATCACTCGCATCGCACATAAGTTCAAATAGAAGATTCCAATCAGGTGACCGGATTATAGGTGCGGTGATTAAAGCACGTTTGATTTTGTTAAATGCCTCAAGGCATTCCTTTGTGAAATTAAAAGATGCATCCTTAAAAAGGAGCTTAGTCAGGGGCTTGCCTATTTTTGAAAAATCTTTAATAAACCGTCGGTAGAAACCGGCGTGGCCAAGGAAACTCCTGGTTCCATTTACATTAGCAGGTGGTGGCAGTTGTTCAATAACTTGGATCTTAGCTCGATCCACTTCAATACCTCTCTCAGAAATGATGTGTCCTAAAACTACACCCTCGTTCACCATGAAGTGACACTTTTCCCAATTGAGAACAAGATCGACTTCTTCACAGCGTTTTAGTACTCTGGATAGATTTGTCAAACAATTATCAAAAGAAATGCCATAGACGCTAAAGTCATCCATGAATACTTCCATGATAGTCTCAACAAAATCTGAAAAGATACTAGTCATGCAGCGCTGGAAAGTGGCAGGTGCATTACACAGACCAAATGGCATTCGGCGATAAGCGAAAGTACCATAGGGACTGGTGAAGGTGGTTTCCTCTTGGTCCTCAGGGTGGATAGGAATTTGGAAAAACCCTGAGTAACCATCTAGATAGCAGAAATATTTGTGGCAAGCTAACCTCTCCAGCATTTGACCAATGAAGGGCAGAGGATAGTGATCTTTTCGAGTTGATTGATTCAACTTCCTGTAGTCAATACACATGCGCCACCCCGTCACAATCCTTGTGGGGATGAGCTCATTCTTTTCATTCTTGATTACTGTTGTTCCTCCTTTCTTGGGAACAACTTGGACAGAGCTAACCCATTTTGAGTCAGAAATTGCGTAGATTATGCCAGCATCCAGCAATTTCATAACTTCAGCTTTAACTACTTCTTGCATGTTAGGATTAAGACGGCGTTGACCCTGAACACAAGGTCTTTGGCCTTCTTCCAAGTTGATTCTATGCATGCAAAAGTCGGGGCTTATGCCAGTGAGATCTTCAAGTTTATAACCTATTGCCTTCTTATGTTTTCTCAAGATAGTCAATAGTGAGTTTAACTGATTTTCATCTAGGAGAGCACTCACTATGACTGGGCAATATTCAGACTCATCTAAAAAAGCATATTTTAGATTTGAGGGAATAGGTTTAAGTTCAGGTTTTTGTACTTCTGCCTTGGCAGGAGCATCAATTAAGCTTATGAACTTCTCAACTTCTTTAGATGGTATCTCTTTTCCAGCCAAGTCTCTTTCCAGCTCACTGATCTGAAAGTTGTCGTTCTCAGAGATATCCTCTAACAATAAAATTGCTTCTAAAGGATCCTCAATTATTGATGGATACAGAGATTCATCAATAATTGAGTCGACAATGTCAAGGAAACAGCAAGGCTCTTCAAGCATAGGGCTCTTCATTGCACTGTTTAAGTTGTAGGTGACTTTATCATCACCTACTTCTTGTGTCAATTTTCCATTTTTGACATCGATTACTGCTCCCGCAGTGTGTAAAAATGGCCTTCCTAAAATGATAGGGATTTGCGAATTTTCAGCCATATCTAACACTATGAAATCGACTGGAATAAAAAATATTCCTACTCTAACAGGTACATCTTCTAAAACCCCCATAGGTTGTTTTAGAGAACGATCTGCCATTTGCAGGGTGATACTTGTGCATTTAAGAATTCCCATATTCAATTTTTCGCAGATGGAATAGGGCATGACGCTTACACTAGCACCTAGATCGCATAAAGCTTTATGAGTTGTGTAGGTGACTATAGTGTAAGGTATAGAGAAACTACCAGGATCCTTTAACTTAGGAGGGGACTTATTTTGCAATAACGCGCTGCATTCAGCGGTGAATGCTATGATTTCAACATCATCTAAAGTCCTCTTCTTTGTCAAGATATCCATCATAAATTTCGTGTAAGAAGGGATTTGAGTGATTAATTCAGTGAAGGGAACCGTTACTTGGAGGTTTTTGACTACCTCCATGAATTTGCTGAACTGGGTTTCCTTATGATTTCTCCTCAAACGTTGGGGAAATGGAACTTGAATTTTGATGGGTTCCTTTTCAAGTTCATCCTTCTTTTCAGATTTGTCTTCCGCTTCCTTAGCGGTGGATGGTTGGGTTTCTTTTTGGCTTTCTACTGGTGAAGGCTCAACTGTTGGTTCTTTGGGTTACTGCGGTTCCGTATAAGTGGTACCACTCCTAAGGGTGATAGCATTTGCGGTGTCCCTCGGTTGTTCACCATGAGGTGGGAGTTGGCCTTGTTTTCTTTGGGTAATAGAGGTAGCCAATTGGGCCATTTGAGTTTCAAGCATCTTGATGGCAGCATCTTTAGCTTGATCACTCTTTTGAAATTGAGCAAACATTGAATCCTGTTTTTGAACAACTTGCAGTAGCATAGATTCAATTTTGCTCAAGATTGAGTCATTTGGTTGGCCTTGAATTTGAGGTGGTTGGTGTTGAGGTTGATTTTGGTATGGTTGATTGAAGTTAGGTTGGAATGAAGGTCTCTGGTTTTGAAAACCAGGTGGATTGTAAGGCTTTTGTTGGTGTGGTATGAATGGTTGTTGAGTTTGTTGGTGGGGATTTTGAATATTGGTACTTTTGTAGGACAAAAATGGGTGGTTTTTTGTGTTTTCGTTGTAAAAGTTTGAGAAAGCGTTGCCTTGCCTATATCCTTGATAGGCATTGACTTGCTCTATTGAACTTCTACATTCTTGAAAACTATGCCCTCTAATCCCACATGTCTCACATACCACTACGTGGTCAGTGACGTTGATATGCTCCTTGGATTGGGAAGAGCTTCCTACTTGTTGCTGCAGAAGGCTAATTGGGCTTCCAGGAGTGCTACTTTACTTGAATCATCCTGCTTGGCTTTGAGCGGCATAGCACGCGAGTTGTTATACTGAGAATCGTGGATTGCCATTGACTCGATAGTCGCACTAGCTATCTCTACATCCATTTGATCGAAACAACCATTGTTAGCGGAGTCGAGGATACGACGCGATTCGCCACAACAACCGTTGTAGAATGTGATAGCCAGGAACCATGAATCAAGGCCATGATGAGGACATTCTCTTTGTAATTCTTTATATCTTTCCCATGCCTCATAAAGGCTTTTGTCGCCTCTCTGACGGAATCCAGTAATTTGACTTCGTAAGAGTGCGGTTCGTTCTGGTGGGAAGTACTTTTGATAGAAAGCAAGAGCTAGACCATCCCAGTCGACTATTCCTAAGGCAACTCGGTCAAGACTATTGATCCAGAGTTTTGCCTTTCCTCTTAAAGATAAGGGAAAGAGCATTTCCCTAATCTGTTCTTTGGATACTCCAGTTTGTCTAATCGTGGAGCAATAGTCACAGAAGTTTTGGATATGAAGGTTGGGATCTTCTGTGGCATTGCCACCAAATTGATTTCTTTCTATTAGATTGATGAAGGCAGGTGTGATTTCGAAGTTTTGGGCTGTAATTTGAGGTGTAGCGATACCCTTTGGAAGTGTATCTGCGGTGGGTTTAGAATGGTCGGAAAGTCGAACCATTTTTGCTTGTGAAGATGAAGATGGAATGTTGGTTGAAAGTTGATTGATTTTTTGAAATGGGGATGAGAATGGATCTTCTTCTCCCTCAAGATTAGGTAAGATATCCGAGTATTTCTCACGAATACGATCTAAACTTGAAATATCAGAAGCTTTTGAAATTTCGTGGAATAGCTTTAATTTCCTACGCAGAGTTCTTTCTAGTTCGGGGTCCAAAGGAATAGGGATCCCTAGTCTAGAAGATCTGGGCATAAGATAGAAAAGCTAAGATGAAAAATCAAGAGAGGTCTTAAAGGATTTTGAGTTCCTAAAGACTAGATAAAACTAATCGTGATTAGAATCACAATAAAAAGGAAAACTAAACCGTGCTCCCCGGCAACGGCGCCAAAATTTGATCGTGCCTGTCGCAAGCCCGATACAAAGATAAATTACCCAGACTAGGCTAATAACAAATTAATGTAATTAGGGAAGTAGGGGTCGATCCTCATGGAGATGGTGTTTCCTATGGATTGTGAATCGTCTCACAATTGAGTTTTATCTAAAGATTTTCTGGGTTTTGGAGTTTGTGATGTCTAAACTAATAAAGAACATAAATAAAAACAAAACAAATGGAAATGATAAAGCAGATAATAAATTAACAATAATGAGAAGCATCTAGGGAAATTGGTTCACACATGTAGATTGATATATTGATGAAATTGGATTTAGGATATGCAAATAATTCATTGAGCGTTCGTAAGAATGGTGTGTTCATTACAATCATAGATCAGATGGTCTAGCAGGCTTTTAGTGCGATTTACTAGGTCTTAATCTACCATGTCATGCTTTGTCTATTCAATTCCTGTATCTCTACCTTGGAAAAGAATTCCATACTAGTCAATGATTTTGATCAGGAATCGTCAACTATCGTTTAAAGTCCAAACATGCATAGACACAATGTTTTAAAAGCACAATTTCCTTTAT